>APFE030714450.1:160426-230113 GCA_000404065.3 Pinus taeda
AACCAAATGGCAAGCAAATGCCAAAAACAATGAAAAAACATAAACAATGTTTAAAAAACATGAAAACAAAAAAAAAAATTGGTTCCCATAGCCATACCAAGCTACCCATCCCAAATCAATGAAGAAATACAAACAATTCTTTACACACAATGAAAACAAAAAAAAAAATGGTGCCCATATGAAGTTTTTCAACAAAAAAAAATTAAAAACATAGAAAAACATTGTTTTGAAACAATGAAAACTAAAAAAAATCAACCTACATACCGTTTCTACGGTGAAAATGGCGATCTCCTCTCGAAATGGTGAGCGTAGACACTTTGAATCGGCGAAATCGCCCTCCAAACCCTCTCTCCCAGCTCAGAGGTCTTCCTCCGCCGCGCGCTGTCCAAATGGGCAAAAAAAAATCTAATTTTTTCATATAAAACCCGTTGCCGCCCAACCCCATGCTTTTTACCGAAAAAATCGCGATTTTTTCGAAAAAATCGGCAAAAAAAAATTTCCGCGATTTTTTCCCTTAAAAATCGCGATTTAATCGCCAAGGGGAAAAAATCGCGATTTTTTCAAAAACGCGCGATTAAATCGCGATTTTCACAACACTGCTCCCAATGACTCCACGGGCATTGCACCTAATAGATCAAAAAATGTCTGTGGTTTTACTATCACTTTAGGGGAATGGTCCCCTTGTATGTTTTCTCTCGACACATCCCAGACATACACCTTCATGCTCTATTTTAAATTCGGGCATATCTGTAACCATCTTCCTTGCATTGGGTAGAGCCTTATAGTGAAGATGAGAAAACCTCCAGTGCCATAGTTTAGATTGAAGAGATGTGTCACAAGACATAGCTCCAGTGGACTTCCTCCATCTTGATATAAACTGTCAACCTTGAAACCAAGAGTAAATGCTTCTTTGAAACTTCTTTTCCATACACATACATTTACATCAATGAATACCACCTTGAATCATTTGTCTTTCATCGCTGAGATAGACACAAGATTCTTCTTTAGATCAAGTACATATAGTACTTCTTGAAGATGAACGGTGCTACCTTGATTCAATTGAAAAGTAACATTCCGAACTCCCTTCACGGGATAGGTGCCATTGTCTCCAAGGCTAATTTCCAAATTTGTATCCTTCTCTATCAAATTTGAAAGAGCTTCTTTGTACCCGGTGAAGTGCCTAGAGGCACCACTATCAATCAACCAATTTCCAAAGTATCAAGAGGAGAGGCAGTAGAGAGGGCAGACATAAGATAAAATTCATTTTCCTTAGAATTTACAACATTAGACTCATCATACCTAGAGTTTATTGTTCTTTTAGAAGCTCAATCATTTCCAAGTTGAGTAGCAGAAGCATTTCTTTTCCCTTTGTTGTTGAACCTGCCATTCCTTTGATCGTTGATGTTGCCTTGGAAATAATTATGATCATCATCATCAGATGTGTCCCTTCTATTTGGACACTCCCTGGCATAGTGACCAAACTTGTTGCAAACGAATCATCTTCCCTTCTTTTCATTTCTGAATCTCAGTCTTCCTTGACTTTGCTTCTTTGAACCTGCATTGTTCTTCTTCTTGGCATGAGCGGAGAATGCGGTAGGATTACTCCTATTCAAAGGCATCTTCAATTCCATCATCCTTGTTTCTTCTTGAGAACATTTAGTCAGCAATTCTTCAAAACCTGGAATTCTGTCGTTATTGAGAATAGTAGTGTTGAACACATGCCATTCAGGAGAAAGACCTCCAAGGGCAATGAGAGTGAGCTCCCTGTCAACAATAGCTTCACCAATTGAAAGAAGATCCCTTTTTATCTTGGTAATCCTCATGAAGTAGGATTGAATATCTTCACCTTTTCCCTTCATTATATCCTTCAGCTTGTTCTTGAGGAAAAGCATTTGATTTGCATTGCTAAATTTGAACATGCCAACCAACCTGTCATATATCTCCTTTGATGTGTTCAAATCAGAAATGTAAGCAACTAAATGCTTATGAATAGAATCTTTGATGATCTTCTTGGCTTTGACTTCACCTTTCTTGTATTTGGTTTTAGTAGCAGTCAGTGCATTAGAAGGAGGTTCTAAAATCTTTCCCTGCACATAATCTATCACATCTTGTTCTTCTAATGTCAAATCAAGAGACATCTTCCATGCATGATAATCAGACTTATCATCAAGCTTGTCATCAAACTTGAAGTAGGATGTGGAAGCCATTGAATCTTCTCTTTGATCAGTGATTGTTCCTCTTGGTGATTGCTCTTCTCACTCTTGCTTGGGCTTTGTCTTCACCTCAGCTCTGATACCATGTTAATTTTAAGATAACAATGGTATGTTCCATGCTTAGAGCAATTTTACTTCAATTTCTTTATTAGCCCAATATCAATATCCAGTTCAGCAATCACATCATCATGATAGTAAAATGCAAATAGAACACAAACAATAACAGTAGAAGACAAGCCAACACAAGATATGGCACCAACCAGGGACAAACCCCAATGTGGGGAAACCCTTGATCAATTCTTCTTATAATTCTTCAAAAGTTCAGCAGAGAGAGAGAAAGTACAATTTACAATATTCACTTGCCCAAACTAATCAGTCAAAACAACAGAAATAGAAAGCCCTAACCAGAAAGTCAATGCTGGTCAACAGTGCTAAAATTGACATCCAAAGCAGCTCAGACAACTCGTCCTTCAACAATAAGATAATGCAGCCCAAAACAGTCTGAAAACAACCAGTCAAACCTGGTCAACATAAGTCAATGCAACAACCTAAATTAGGGCAGTCAATGCAAGGGTCAAATTGCCTCAGTTTTTGTGCCCAAAACAGTGGCTTGCCCAAACAAAAGTCTCCATCACAAAACTGAAGTCAACGGTGGTCAAAGTCAACCTCCTAAAATTTTCGTCAAATCTGGTCAACGCAATAGCTTGAAAATCAGACCTTCCTTCACACATGTGGAGAGAGAGAGAAGCCAAAAAATTTGTACCCATTCAAGATCAGAGAGAGAAAGATGAATGAGAGTGATGCCAAAAGGAGGAGGAGGCACCTTGTATTGATATGCAATGTTGAAGGTTGGAGGAGGTTAATTTGATGGCTGGCCGACCTTGACAATTTGCCCATAATCAAAATAAATTCATAACTTCATTTGTACATGTCAAAATGGGAATCCAAGAAAAATATCAGTTGCCTCATAAGAGCTGTCCAAAGTGATGTTTGGCCCTAGTTGCCAAATTTAACAAGGATGCATTGCATGATCATTTCACATTAGAACTAATGTCATATTGTTAAAATTGGCAACTAGGGCCAAACTCCATGTCGGTCACCTTATTTATGGCAACTGATATTTTTCTTAGATTCCTCTCTTCGAGAGGTGTAGGATTGATCTAAAGATCATCCGATTCCGACATGTATTTATGGAGATATGAATTTATTTATATTATTTGACAATTTGTCAAGGTCGGCCAGCAAGCAAATTACCCCCAACTCAACCTCAACGTTGCATTTAAATAGAGGAGACCTCAAGTCATTTGTCACACACATCTCTCATGATCTCTCTCCACATGTTTTGGGTTTGTCTTCTCTCGAGGAAGTAGTGGAAAAAAGTCATGAAGCAGAGACCCTAGCCGCAGTCTTGAAGGAAGCCCTAGTCGCAGTTAAAGGAGCTCTAGCCACAGTCGAAAAGGAAGCCCTAGCCACAGTCAAAGGGAAGGCTCCAATACGTAGTTAGTGAAGGCTCTAATCCATTATCAAAAGGAGAGCTCTAATTCGCAGTTAAGGTAGGCTCTAATCCGCTGTCAAGAGGAGCTCTAACCCGCAGTTAAGGAGGGCCCTAATTCGCAAATAAGAAGAGGCCCTAAGCCGCAGCCAAGAAGAGCCCTAGCCGCAGCAAAGAGAGACCCTTACACGCAATTTAGAAGGATTCTTAACAGCATAAAGAGGCTTGGAAGGACAGCGTAGAATTTTGGTTTGTTGTAGGTGACAGCATTGTGAAAGACGTTGGTGACAGACGCTGGTGACAGTGCAGTGATAAAGGTTGTTCCTAAGCATACTTTAAGCATTGTTTACAAGGTTGGTAAGCCATAGTCATAATGCGTTGAAGAAGTCTGCCCTCAAGACTTCGATCAGATAAGTGTAGGGCTAAGATACTTATGGGGATTGGGTGCTAACATTAAGTCGAGTTCTTGTAAAAAGTTGCGTTGATGAAGTTTGTATCACTGTTTTGAGGACATTTGCTACAAAATTTGCTATGTGCTAGGACACAGGCCATAGCACCATAGCAAGGGCTGCTTAGGGCTGTCTAGATGTGCCACTATTTCATAGCAAAGGGAGGACTTACTCTAGCATATGTTGTTAGGTCTGTTTGGAGATTGTGAAGGAAGTTTAGAACTACTTCAAGTGCTCTTATCAAATCAATAATTCATCATTGTCAAGGGAGTTTAGGGTTGCATATTGTTCCCTAACCAGAATTGCAAGAGCAGCAAGCAAACAGAGGAATGTTGCAACAGTGTTATGTGGAAGGTCGTTAGATTGATGATCTCCTAAAAGGGTATGCTACAGCACTCCTAGTGATTGTTTGAAGACTATCATGGTTGCATCTTAGAACAGTCATCATTAGCAGAACGATGGACTTACTGTTGATATCATAAAATATCTTATTTGTATATTTGTACTATCTTTCTCTCTCTGTTGAACTATTGAAGAATATAAGAAGATTTAATCAAGGGTTTCCCCACATTGGGGTTTGTCCCTGGCTAGTGCCACATCTTGTGTCCTCTTGTCTTGGTTTGTCTTCTATTGTTTACGTTTATGTTCAATTTGCATTTTACTATTATACTAATGTGATTGCCAAACTGGTCATTGATATTGGGTCAATTAACAAATTGAAGTAAATTGCTCTTAAGCATAGAAAATACCAAAATTAACACATATGCTACAATCACGCTAGACTGATTGCATTTAGATTAAAATTGCATCTAGAGTAGATTTTCTTTCTTATTGATTTTTATGGCCTCATGTTAAGCATGGGTGATCATAAGACACAACAAAAAGATCTTGCCTCGTGTGCTTGGTCTTTGAATGTGCAGGTAATAGGTCTACGGTCCTAAGAGATTGTTGGTGTTCTCATGACCTCCCCGTTCGAGTACGTTAGTGCACGATACTGAGAGCTCATATCCTAGTTGGAGCCAGATGTTACCCAACACCCATGGGTGACACACATACGAGAATTTTTCTCTTAGATGTAGCCAGCAACCCCTTGTAGCAACAATATAGTTTAATGTAGAGTTATCAAAACTGGACTGGAACCGTTGGAACTGGCCATACCAGTCGTTTTTGGCCCAAAACCAGTCGAAACAGAGCCTCCGAACTAGAATAGGTCGATTCAGTATTGAAATAGTTGGTTCTATAACGGTACCAACCGGTTCAGTGCCAATTCCAAGTAGAAAAAAGTTTCCTGTTTTTTTTTTTTTTTTTTTTAGTTGGTTGGCTCACTTCTCACTCTCCCCTATGTGAAAAATCCAAACTGGAACCCTATTGCAACAACTAGAAATTATTCTCCTAGTTGTTCATATAATTTAACAATTTATTTATTGTTTGCTACAACAAATACTGAATAAATCACACTGCAATCTACACAAATAAAACTGTGAAAGAATAAACGTTGGAATAAATGCTAGCACACACACATAAAAATAGCAAAGTTATTTTTGGACAAAACTACCCAAAAAAACCCAACATGGGAAAACCAGTGTCTCAGATGAAGGTTTTAATATTATGCAACAGTGAAAAATATAAGTACAAATTGGATGCCTAAAACTAGAAATCCACAACAAGAAAATATGGGCAAAATACTGAAGGGAATTTCCCTACTCCCACAGGCAATCTTTGGCATGACTTGCCTTCAGAAAACTCGGCCTCCCTAGCTCTCTCTCCGGCAACTGATTGTTGCTACTTTGGGTATCAATCTGCTCAGAAATAAAACAACACAAGTGTATCTCTCCATCACCACATCGAACTCCTCTTATAATCCTCTGTGGGAGCACCAACAACCAAGATTAAAACTTAATCGATGACTAGGATCATCTATGGATCGATTCGTGTGAGTTTCTAGATGATTCTCGCCTTGACTTAATTAATACTAATTAATTAACCATATTCCCTAAGTTTAGAATTAGGAAATATTTAAAAACTGGTTAATAATCTAATTAAGTCATGTCCAGGCAAAATTTCCAGAAATGATTTATGGGTTTTGGAGATCTCATGTATTTTAGCCTCCCCACAAAATTTTTTGGCTAGAACACATCCGATGCTGCAAAAACTTACACCCTGGGCTAGCCTAATATTCAAGCCTATGGCCCTCAGCCTAATAATCAAGCCTCTAGCCCTGGTTTTGTTATGCAATTCATGGTAATGTTAAATTCTTAAAGTAAAAGTGATGTTTTCCTTAAATTTTCATTTTCATCCATTTACTTAAATTTTTAACATTACCATGAAATAACTCGCGGTGTTTGAGAGTGGTTTCAACCTCATTAGATTTCATATGGACAAAGTAGAATTTTAGATTTTACTCAAAATCCAAAAGACTAAACAATTTTGCAGGATTTCAGGATTCGGGGGATGCAGCGTTTCAATTGGATTTTTGTCATGTTCGAGGGTATGGAACTAGTATTTAATAAAGAGCACCAAGCCCTCTATGTACTTTGATGTTAGTGGCATTGGTTGTCGAACTCCTCTATCATGACTACTAAAAATGTACCCATCACTCAAACAAAATTTTCACATGACATGCTACGTTTTTTCTATCTTATTTTAATGCCTAAACTATTATATCGATCACAAAGACCCCAATAGAGGGAACGATTTTGATCATATGTAGGCATTTTTTGTAGCATGATTTTTTTGGATGCTAGAGGCCATCTTGAGCCTATTTGTTGATGTATTTTCGATTCATAGATGGATTGCACTCGATACTATTTTCAAAAGTAGTAAATTGGAATACATCTACTAACCTCTCCTCCTTCCACCACGAACAGTAAGTACGTGGAGGCTATGAAGAAGATGGTGGTTGTGGAAGTTGTGGCACTGA
Organism: Pinus taeda; assembly: GCA_000404065.3. Taxonomy (NCBI): domain Eukaryota; kingdom Viridiplantae; phylum Streptophyta; class Pinopsida; order Pinales; family Pinaceae; genus Pinus; species Pinus taeda. Next base: position 167,501 of record APFE030714450.1, read on the forward strand.
AACTAATGAAGATGAAGCCCATGTTGTTGGTGTTGAAGCATGGAACCTGGGAACTAAGGTACTAGATGCGGGTGGCATCTCAACTCGATCATCATCATCCTGGATAAGAGCATCCTCTAATTGCTCTAATCACAACACTCCATCCTCCAAATTGGGCTCCTCTGGATTTATGTCCCAAACCTTAAGGTATTTATTAGTCTTTGCATCATCACAGTAATGGGACAACAATCATAAGTTGTAGTGAACATAAACCAAGCTCTCTGCCCAGTCTAAACTCAACATGTTCCTTTTAACACTATGCATGAAAGAATAAGAGCTCTAACACCTCTGCAGAAGAAGGGTTTACCACCTGTGATACCACCCGCAATGCCAAAGTCTGTAGAAGTGGAGTAGCACGTCCATGCATGTTCCACCACTCAAGAGAAGTAAAAGTCTCTCGATCTCTAATTGCATGCATGCTCCCAAATGGACCAATGCTAAGCGTATAGTTGCTCAACTATTTCTGTAACATGGCAAACTCCTCATCGCTAGGGACTAATTTATCTAATGCTCTCATAAAAGCCTCTAGAACCTCTAGAACTAGGTGTGGTTTTTTCCTGCCCCCCCCCCAAAGGTGCTGGTGTTGAAAGCCATGATGGATAACAATATTTAGGTGTCCGAACATATGCTAAGGCATGCAATGGAATTTTTAGCATATCCCATCGTTTTTCCACCTCTACACAAATATAATTGTACAAAGTGATATCGCTAGGCTTGATAATGTCTTTAATCTACCCCGCCATGCTATCCATTTGCTCAGACACCTCCCTAATTATTGGCTGATCTGAATTTGCAAACTTGATCATGTAATAAATTGGTTTGGCGAATTGGAAAACATATTTAATCTATGACCAAACTAACATGTCAAGAATAGTGTCCTTGGCTACATTGGCACCATCTCTATTAGTGTTAATTTCCTCCCATGATTCAGAGATCACCATATTCGTTAAAGTTTGTCTCGCCTTCACTAGCCACCTAAAGGTGAGGTAATAACTTGAAAATCTTTTTTTTGCAAGTTTAAGTAACTACAACTTGGAGTAACTGCCATAAAAGTAGTTTACCCTTGTATGCCCAGTGATAAATTTAATGAGTTGCTTCCCTCTCTTGTAAAGCTCATTAATCCATCCACATTCTTTATGCTTCACAATATCATGCATCAAAAGGTTCAATGTGTGCACCAGGCACCCATACCAAAAAATGTGTGGATGAGTACGCTTAACAACATTTCCTGATGCCTTACAATTTGTTGCATTATCAGTGAACACGTTTGAGAAGTTGCACTGATGGAGGAGGAGTCATGACATGCAGTAAACACTGCACCACTAGAAGAAACCCTAAGAACATTTACCAAATGTTAGTTTTTAAAATGTGTGCACCCATCTCATACAATTGATACCCCACAATCCACCCACTCATTTGTAAAAAGTGTCAAAGCTCTTTGAACCTTTGCTTTTTCTCTTTCTAATAACATTGTTCTAGCTTTCTCATAGGTTGGGCTTTTGTGTCCTTTTGGGGCTTCATTGATGGCCTTAACCATATCATGCCAATAGGGAGAGCAAAGCACATTGAATGATACATTGCAAGGACAAAGAAATAGGACTATCTTTCCATCCACATCATCCTTCCCAACAAAATTAAGGAAATCCCCTATTGTTCTACCTCTAGACCTTGCAGAAGTACCATGAGGAGATTAGCTACCAAATCTAGAGGTTGCACTTGATTCAGACTGAGTTTTTTGTTTCGTTCTTTCTTGTTGTGCAACCTCCTCTATTTGGATGTATTTTCTTCTTTGTTCAGTTGAAATGATTGGGCAAATTTGTATCCCCACAGCACCTTTTTTCTCATCATTGTCCATCACCCCACAAAGATGCCTCCTCACATGAGTATATGAGCCACTATATGGTTTTCCTCCATGACAACCATGAAGGCACAAAAACTTGTAGCTTCCACCACCTTTTCCTCCTTCAAGTTTGGTCACATAGTTCCCGAAGGGTGTCAATGTAGCGTTCCCCTCTAGTGTTTTAGTGTTCTGTTCAGGTTCATCCCCTTCATCTTCAAACCCTTCCTCCTCATCATACATTGAGTCACTCATATGGGGACTACTATCCTCCTGTTCTTCTTCCCTTCTATTCATACTCCCACTTGCCATCATGAAAACCAAAAGTAGAATGATACATAGAATCCAAAAGAATGTCATCTTGGAATATGAATATAGGTGGTGGAAAACCTACAATTAAATGAGCAACAAGAAAGAATGGGAAAGAGTAGGAGAGGGAGGAGAAAAATACAAAAAACAATGACAGAAAAATGAGGGAGTTTGGTCTTTGCGTTTATCTCTTTAGCTCTTGTAGATGGAAGCCCTTCTTTACTCCTCCAAGCTCCTCCTTCACTCCTCCAAGCTCTCTTATCCTCTCTTCTCCAAGCTCTCCAAAAATACAAGAGTGAGCAAATGAGAGGAGAAAGAGGCTTTTAATCTCTTCATTCTTTTCCCTAACCCAACTTAGACCCACCCCCAACCATAAGAAAACAAAATAAAAATAAAAATAAAACTAATTTAGTGGGTCAACACGGCGGAACCGGCCGGCGGCCCATGGAAATGGTCACGATCCACCCGGAGTCAACCCCGATCCGCGGTGGATCCATCGAGTGATCCGGCCCTAAACCACGTCCCGGGCATATGGAAATGCGGATCAGGCCGGACGGTTCCCATAGGCCAGGAATCGCTTTTTCCAGCCCGATATGTGTTTCTGAATTTCTAGGAAGCAGTTCTGGGGCAGGATCACCCACTGATCCATACGAAACATGACTCTGGTTTTGATTCGAGGGGGCGAGGTGGCATTTCATGCAACACTGTGCCGATTAACTAGTTCGAGTCGCTAATATTGCAGTTCGTGTGCCAGTTTCCGACAAAGAACATCCGAAAGGTTGAGCGAGTAGTCTCAGAATGCAGTTGAAGGTAGAGCAAGGCAACAATAACAGTTATATGCATTCCAAGAAAGAGTGCGAGTAGCAAAACAGGTAATCGAGCAGGAGAAGAGGAGATTCCTGTTTATTTCTCAATTGTGAGTTTCGCAGAAATGGCCTCAGCCGAACTTCGAGACTGGGATAGGTTAGATGGAGCTTCAAATTACTGCATCTAGAAAGCCATAATGACTTTCCTGCTAGATGAGCATGGTCTGAAGAACTACACAGAGAGAGTTGTAGTTGTACTGATAGACCCGCAACAGCTAGATAACTACAATAAGGAGATGGCCAAGGCAAAGCGGTTGATCCTCGATGGAGTTTAAGATCATGTAGACATAGTGGTCAAGAATACGACCAAAGAGATGTGAGATGCTTCCTTCCGAGAATCGGAAGATGTTCCTGAAAGAGAAGCTAAGAACCACTAGGATGCAGAAGGGAGAAGGAGTTACGCCCTACCTCACCAGGATTCAAGATGTCAGAACTGAGTTGGCCGTGGTTGGAAAGAAAGGTCCCAGCCAAGGACAAGGCTCACAAGGAAGAGAAAATAAGAAAAGAGATTTGTCGAAGATAAAGTGCTTCAGATGTGGTAAGTTTGGTTACTACAGTGCCCAGTGTCCTCAGAGGAAGAAGGAGAAGAAGGAGCACACAGCAGCTTCGGCGGATATCAACAATATGTCTTCCAGGTTGGAGGAAGAATTCGCACTGTATGCAACTATACCTTCAGGAGAGAAGTGGGGTGACATTGAACTTTAGTCACTAGAGTTGCAGAGCCTTGGGTAGGGTCCTAAGAGGTTATCATTGGATAAGTTTTTCCTCATGGATGAATACCCTTGCTACAGGGGTCCACAGTATTCAGTAGCAAATGGATCAATGTCAGATGGTTGCAGTCAGATGCTGAGGGGTGCAGAGCAGTTGCTGCACAGACATTCTTAGTGGACAGTGCAAGAGACTAGTAGCAGTGAGATTCTCAGGAGAATTGCAGTTCATGAGACACAGTTGATTCAGAGTTTTGTTCTTAGTTATAGTAATTGCAACAGCATGAGATAAGTTGCAACACAGTGCAAAATTGGCAACACTATAGGGTATACAGTGTAGTATCAGCAGTAGTGAAGATGCAGGTTGGTTCAGCTCAAAGTAGCAGATGAATCAGAGTTGCGCAATGTCTTGGTGAGTAGTGACATGTTGTCACAGTTGTCAGACATTAGCGACATGCAAAGGAGGATGTTATGAGATCATCTAGAAAACCTTCCTCACTAAGAGGGAGTGTTAGTTTATGATGGTTGGGTAGCATCGGATAGGTGTTCTAATCTCAACTTTGGTCAGAAAAGTTAAGAAACACTAGAGCCCCAGAACCCATAAAAAATTTTAGGAGAAAATGCCTAGAAATTATTCAATTAAGTTAACTAGTCAATAATTAAATATTTCCTAAGTCTAAATTAAGAAAAGTGATTAATTAACAGGAAATATCTGAGAAATGTGAAATTTCTCTAGAAACTCACATGAATCGACACAGAGATGATCTTAGCTATTGATAAGGATTTAATCATGGTCGTTGGTGAGCCAATGAGAAATTAGAAGAGGAGATTGAGGGTGTTGGGGCAAGACATACTTGAGGTCGAGTTCCTTGGCAGAGATCAAGCATCCAACAATTCCGCAGTGAGAGTTCGACCCAGAGGGGCCATACAGACGTGAATTCAGAGGAAGAATTCTAGTTTGGGAGAGGCAGCAGCAGTAGGCCAATTTATTCCACTAGAGGCCACACAAGGACTGTGTAGGCAGCTTCAGAGTGGCAGATCGATTTAGCTGAGCAGAGGGTCGATTCAGCTTCCTGTGGCCGGGAAAATTCTCTAGAAGGTCGGAGGATCACTTCCAACAGCAGCAGGCAGGATGTCAGACGCAAAGGGAGATTCCAGGAGTGTGAATTACAGGTTGTGCAGCATCTACGCAGAGGCCTATGCAGGGGCTTTGGACGGCCAGTTTTATGAGTGGTGTTATGTCGGGATTTCAATGGAGGAGGGAGAAATTCCCTCAAAATTTTGTCAAATTTTCTTGCTGAGGATTGCCAAGTTTTGGCATCTGGATTGTACTCAAATTTTCACTGTTGCATAATAATAAAACACTCATTTGCTGCACAGGTTTTCTTGCATTGGGTTTTTCCAGGGACATTTGTCCAAAAATCACTTTGTCAAAATTTTATTGTGTGTGCTCTATATTTCTCAGTTCCTATTTTTGTTTCCGCATTATTTCTTTTATGGTGAAGAAATTGCAGTGTGAATTATTCATTGTTTGTCATAGCAAATAAACTGCTTAATAATTAACCAGTGAGAAGAATAATTTCCAGTTGCTGCATTTCAAGGAAATTTTCACAGAATATACATTATGCAGATGTGCTCACCCTAACACATTATTATTTGACAAAATGTCTTTCAATTCATAATAGTGATTCTTTTTAAGCAGAAAAATTGCAAGCAAGAAGCATACCTCCCTTGCTGCATCCATACTCAACCTTCGGAGATCAGCATCAGTACCAGTAACTGCGGAACCACCACGTGCAGCAGCTGCCTTTTTTTTAACCAAAGCACTTGATATTGGTGGCTTTGGAGCAACTCGAAGATAACTAAAACCAAGTCCCCGTCCTGATGGATCTCCAATCCCTGTAATCTCCAGGCGCTCAATACATTCACGACCCTGAGGAGAACAATACTGATCAGTCATTTAAAAAATAAAACATTACCACTACAAAGCAGTCATGTCTATAGACAAGGAGAGGCACAAAATGGATTAATAAAGGAATATTAGACACATCTAGAAAATATTACCTGCAAAGTAGAGGCAACAAAATTGCAGCTCAGATTCCATGATGTTATCTGCAGCTCCCTCTCAATATGGGATGCTGCTGCAAGAGCAATAGCTTCATCTGGAAGTTGACTCATAGCTGAAGCAAGGCCAGCTGTCGCAGTGAGTCTGTTGATTCCAAGGCGCTTAAGATGATGCAAACCAGCTAGCATGCTTTCATATGCACACACCTAAACAAAGAAAATATTCAAAAATTTATTTTTACAAACACCAAACTGAAGTAAATTATAATATATCACTACATCGACATCTGCAGAGCTTCAGAGAAAAGAAAAAATTTCATATTCTATTTTACCACTCCATATAAGCTTAAACAAAACTCATTGCATCTAACATACCAGATGTGCAGTAAAAGGACTTGACACTGAGCAATTCTGTTGCAATCACAGCTGATCTATATTCAACTTAAAATATTTTACTTTTATATGGTAGGATTCTGTGCTGGGCCCTTTGCACTGTTCGCAGTTAAATGAAAATATGATTATTCCTGATGCTGCCGATTATTATTTCTTCTCCTACTAAGACCTATATTTTGTCCACTGTATCTTCAATAACTGGAATTCACCAGAGAACTGAGCTATTTCACAAACCACAGAATGTTGATTGACAAGGTATACTCTCATCAACAGCTCTAACTGACACCAAATTAACAAAGCTAAGAACTTGATGGATAAGCATGCAGAATATAACAAAAAACAAATGATAGGATCATAGGACCCTAATATCTTAAAATGTGATTCTAATGAACTAATGCTAATTAGTACTGTAATTAACAAAACTTATAACTGACCGTAGTTGGAGAATTATGTAACAGTGTGTAAAGTAGATTATCTATATAAAAGTGAACTGATCAATTAGTTGAAGCTTGAGAATTGGTCCCGAATGAACTCTTACAACTATCCCCGGGGAAGTAATCCTAGCCATTTCACATGGCATGCCACCAAAATCCAACTTGTGATGATCAACAAATTCTGCACATTTCCTGTATTTATATGTTCTGTGAGTATGTGTATGCATCTATTCCCTTAGCATTAGTCTAAATATTGTCAGTTTGTGTGTTCTTGAACAAAATTTGATGTACTTTCCTGGTATTCAATGATGCATGATTGGGTTGCATCACCCTATCATGTATAATGGAAGAATAATTTTCTCAACCTTGTTTATTCACTTATCGCATACAACATACACAGTTCTCCTCATGGGTGAACAATCCCACTAAATATTCCCAATCGCAGATATTTGGATGGAGGAAATCCTTTCAGAAGATATCTCTGCTTCTAAATTGTGGATGGCTCTCGTTATGTAGTCTTCCACAGACCTGGAAGACATGATGACTGAAATCATTTGTCTCAGGGATAAATTCAGAAATTGAGAAATCCAACTCTACTTTAAGTATAACGTGAACATAACATTAGCAAAGTTCTATAAGATAATTCTTTCTGTCTGAAACCATCATTAACTATTTCCCATATTTAAAATATAAGCCAAAAACAATGTTTGATATTCTTCTTCTTCTTTTTCTTTTGCTAAAGCAAGTGTGGATCCTTCTATTGCATTAAGCCAAAAAATAGTGTACAATTTTTACAAACGTCTACCTGACGCCAAGGAAACAGAAAAGAACGAAAAGCCCAAGCCACCCAGGGCTAAACCTCCTAGATTTACAATGAAAGACTCAAACCCAAGGAACAACCAACAGAAAAATAGCCTAGCCCCCTAAAAGCCCGCGAACTTTCCCGCTGCCCCCTCCCGGAAAAGCCCAAACCATCTAAGCAGTCCAAAAAAAGCAAAGAGATCAACGCCTAAGGAGGATATCACTCAACCCAAAAAGACCGAAGATTAGCGGTTCTACCCCACCAAGTTGCACGATCAAGCTCAACCATTGATCCTCTACGACTAAAACCTACGAATGAGAATGATATCGCACCGGATAAGATGGTCCGGCTTTAGTGTGCGAAGGACAGTTTTCGGGACCCCCACCCTACCATGTGTCGTATTTTGAATGGAATCGCTGCAAAATCGCCAAAACCATTTTCCAGTTGAAAGCGGTGCGATCAGTGGAAAACCGCATGGGAAGCGGATTTACATGTCGGGACCTCAATTTTTGAAAATTTCGACTGTCGGACAAAACAGGGTTCTTCTTGCGCCTGTTAATCTCCCTCTCCTAAACCTAGAACCTTGTAAAGATAAGAGGATTTCCACCGAACAAGGACTTGTGGGAATCTATTTGTTGCCTCCGATGAACAGAGATCTTCATCTCGCTAACTCCTGGAGTATGGGCGTCCTGACGTGGTCTTCTTCCCGCCAAAGAACAGTAAACCAGATCTTGATGACACATTTAGGGGATAAATCAATTCTAGTTGGCCTCCATGGCTTTGTGTCTAAACACTTCCCTATCTTCTTCTGCTTGCTCACAACATAGGGCTTTCAGTCTGCCCGGACGCAACTCTTTCCACTTCATTGACATGTTATCCTCTGTGCAGCTGACCCCCTGGTGGCCAGAAGATCCGCCAGCTTATTAGCCTTTCTACGAACATGGTGGAAACTGACAATGTGAAGGCCCTAAAGATGGCTCTGAATTCTTTGGAAGACCCGAATTAATTTCCAATGTTTAGAGACTTTCTCCGACGCAGTTCCATTATTTATTTTTTGCACTGAGTTGATGATTAACTCAGAATCTGCCTCTATCATGACATTGAAACAGTTGTCTTGCCTCAGAAAATCCAGGCATTGCTCCATAGCCATTAGTTCAGCCATGTTGTTGGTGGCTATACCTAGGTGGCAATGGAAGATGGATATAATACTTCCCTCTGCATTTCTGAGGACACCTCCATACCCCGTTGTCCCCGGGTTCCCTTTTGAAGCCCCATCAATGTTGTATTTTAAATAGCCTTCCGGAGGAGGATGCTAGAATTCCTTCTTCGTATTCCTAGAAATAACCTTCCTGTCTTGGCCTAGGGGAGTGAACCTTTGCATCCCCAGCTGCCTAAGAATTTTTAAATCTAAATCTGAGGGAGGTTTTTTAGGGTAGTCGCGAACCGTTGTTCCCACAGTCTCCTTGAGCTGTTTTAGGATTATTTCTAACAGACTATGTGGGGGCTTCTTTTCATCCTTAAATATTCTTTTGTTCCTCTCCTTCCAAACGTTCCATATAATGAAGCTTGCAGTGAGAGCCCACGCTGAGCTGAGAATTTCATAATCCGAAAAATTTCTTCTCCAATTATTAAGGGTATTAATAATGCTCCCTCTATCTTTATCAGATTACTAAAAGATTGTTGCAAAAGTGTCCCATAACCAGGAAGTGAAAATGCAGTTGTTGAATAAATGTTCCATAGTTTCTTCTTGAGCCTCACAAAGCTGGCATCTTGAAGGCCCCTGAACAGCCCTCTTCCTAATGTTGTCCCAACTCAGTATTTTCTTGTGATATACCAACCACAAGAAGAGTTTGATTTTCATCCAACCCTGGTGCCTCCAAAGGTTTTGCCAGATTTTGTTTGGAACTTGGGGATCAAGCTCGAGGAGAATGCCTTTTGCTTCCTTAAAATTAAAGGTGCCCTCTTTGTTGTTGCCCCATCTTAATTGATCTTGTCCCTCAGCAACTAAGATCTTCCTTTGTTCCACTATTTTCCTGAGCTCCTCTGCTTTTGTTTTCAGGAGATTGTTATCTCTGCAATCGATGTTTCTCCAAAATCTCCATTTTTCCGTATGGTGAGATTGATCCCAGAAGTCTTTTACCTTAATTAATCCTTGGGAATCTGACTCCTACTTAAGATCCATGAAGTCTTCTTTTAAAAGAATTGATTCTTGTTGCCACTTGTCTTCCCAGAAAAGAGCAATATTTCCTTCTCTGATTTCCCAGAAGCTATTTTCTTGTACAAGTCTTCTATTCTCCCAGGGTTTGTTCCAAATATATGAGCCCTTTATATTACCTGACATTCTTATGAGATCATTGTTTTGCCAGGAGCTAGCATATTTTTCTTTCCAGATATTTGCCCATTGAGTCTTTGGATGTTGAACCCAATGCCACCAAAGTTTGGCCCCTAGAACTTTGCTGAGTATCTCCTGATCATCCAAACCTAGCCCTCCATGGTTCTTGGGCTTACAAATTTTTTCCCAAGACACTAAGGCCCATTTCTTCCTAGTCTCCTCCTTGCCCCAAAGGAAGTTTCCTTGAATATTTCTGAATTATTGAAGGACCCCTTTTGGAGTTGGGAGGGCAGATAACATAAAAATAGGGATTGCTTGCAGAACAGCTTTAGTAAGTACTAACCTGCCCGCTAGATTTAAAGATCTGATGGTCCATTTACTGACTTTATCCTACAACTTATTGATCAAAGGTTCCCAAATACTTTTGAGCATTGGTTTAGCAGTGAGAAGAACTCCCAAATATTTTGAAGGAAGGGAATCCCTTTGAAAGCCTAGAATTTTGGAGATATTTTTCTGAATAGCAATATTGGTATTGAAGAAAAAAAAATTGATTTAGAGAGATTAACTTCCATACCTGAAGCCAAGGCAAAGAGATTCAGAATTTTTTTGTAGGTTGTAGCTTCTTTGACTATGGGGATTCCCTGTAACATGGTATCATCTGCAAATTGTTGGTGAGTCAAGGCTTGACCATTTTCAGTTAGTTGCAGACCTTTAATCTTTCTTGTTGCTTTTGCCTGCTTTATTGCCCTACCCAGAATTTCCATCATGATGATAAAAAGAAAGGGAGAGAGCGGGTCTCCCTGTCTGAGGCCTCTTGAAGCACTGAAAATCTCAGAGGGAGAGCCATTAACTAATATAGAAAAATTGGAGGAGGTCACCAGTGCCATCACCCATCTGACCCAATTATGATCAAATCCAAACGCAATCAGCGTTTTCTTGATGTAGGCCCAGTTTACCTTGTCATAAGCTTTGGCAATATCTAATTGCATGATCATGCCCGCCTGCCTCTTGCTAGTTAACGAGTGCACCACCTCTTGAGCTTGAATGATGTTATCAAGAATTTGTCTGCCTTCCACATAACCTGATTGTTCCCCTGAAACAAGAATCGGAAGCAAAGGTTTGAGTCTGTTACCCACCACCTTGGATATAATCTTATAGATTACATTGCATAGGGCTATGGGTCTATATTTATCTGGTGTATGAGCAATGTTTTGTTTGGGGATCAAGGTGATGAAGGATGTATTGAGCGCTTTCAGAATGGTTTTGTTTAATTTGGAGTCCTCCACAACATTCAAAATGTCATGCTCAACAATATTCTAGCACGCTTTGAAAAAGTCCACATTAAAACCATCTGGGCCTGGTGCTTTACCATTCTGCATTTCTTTGAGGACTTCACTAAGCTCCACTTTCGTTACTGGTCTATTAAGGTTGAAATTGTCCTCTCTGGATACCAGTTTCGATATATTTCTAGTAACCTCCCTGATAAATTCCTCTCTATCTGAATTGTTCTCGTGGGTTATACCTTGGAAGTGGTGGACTAACACAGTTTCTATAGCTTCATGTGAGATCTGAAGCTCACCCTCCTCATTCTTGATCGAAGAGATTCTGTTGCGAGTTCTATTGGCCATGGTAGTTCTATGAAAAAACTTAGTGTTACGCTCTCCTTCTTTGAGCCATTGAACTCTGGACTTTTGTCTCCAAAATATTTCCTCTTGTTTACATAGATTCTCCCATTCTTGAAAATGTTTATCCGCTTGATCACTAATGCCTTTATCAAAGCCTTCCTTGATCAAAACTTGGTTGAGAACCTGCATTTTGTTCTCAACAACTTTTTTCTCCTCAAAAATATTGCCAAAATCCTTCTCGTTCCATTCTTTAAGCCAGAGCTTGATGTCCTTTAGTCTTTTGTGAAGAAGGTACATTCTAGTCCCCTGAATTTGCAAATCTTTTAACCCACATTTTCTATGTTGCTGAAGAAGTTTGGGTACGACAACCAAATATTTTCAAATCTGAAGGGTTTGTTCCTGGGAGTGCCTATACCCTTAATCTCCAACTGAATTGGCCAGTGGTCTAAGCCTCCAAAGGGAAGAACTTGCGTTGTTACCTCTTTATCTGTCAACATAAGATTCTCAAAGATGATGAATCTGTCTAACTTAGAGGCAACATGGGAAGCTCCTCCCCTTTTGTTATTCCAAGTAAAAAGGCCAGTATTCCAATTAGTGTCAACAAGATTCATATTGCCTGAAAAGGATTGGAAAGCTAAGGAGTCTTTACTTAGAGCTCTTGTTCCACCTTTTTTCTCCGATAGAGATTTGATCATATTGAAATCCCCTCCCATGATCCAAGGTATCTCTGCATGTCTGTCCCTGAGATCCACCAGGCAATCTAGAAACCTGAGTTTGTCATCTATCCTCTGAGGACCATAAACATTTGCGACCAGAAAGGTGTCCCTTTCTCCTACTGGTTGAATACCAACTGATAAATAATTTCTGGAAGCCTCAGCATCCAAAATGCCTATTTTGTGGGGGTTCCATAGGGTGAGTATTCCCCCTGCTGTGTTCTCTGCTTTGACTTCAAGAAACTCAAAGCTACTGAGCCATTTGCTATGAATTTGTCTTAATTTTTGAATGGAACATTTCGTTTCTTGGATGAAAATTATATCCAATGTTTCTTGTTTCATTCTGTTACTAAGCATTCTTTGCTTTCTCCTACTCACTAGACCTCTAACATTCCAAGATGTGAACTTCATTATTAAAGATTTGTAAAGGAGTAGCTGGCTAGATCTTTCATCTTACCTGAATCAATCATCAGCGTTCCACACTCCATCAAGAGTTCATTCTGCTTTTTCCTACCTCTTTTCTTGCCTGGGTTTCTAGTGGCCAGTCTTAGAGTGGTTTTCACCTTTTCACACCTCAGTCGTCCTGTTTATCGATGGTTTTGCCTCTTTCCAGCGCTTTAGCCTGCGTTTTCCATAGAAACAACTGTTGTATCCTGTTGATCCCTTCTTGAGGTAACAAATCCACTCCTCCCATGGTTCACTGCATCAAGAACCCTTCTAGATCTAGGTTTTCTTTGTCAAGAATTTCTTGTAGTTCATGGTCCTCCAGGTCCATTTCATTCTGGGTCATTTCCTGATCCATTTCTTGTTTAGCATCACTCATTGCAGCGTCTTTCTGGTACTTAATACTTTGTGTTTGTTCCTGGTTTTCTTCCTTCTCCTTTTCTACAGTACTTCCTTCTTTGCTTGATCTTCTTTTGTGATCTCTTCCTCTTCCTGAAGCACTTGGAATCTGTTCTGCCTGGATTGTTTTCCTTCGTCTTGAGGTTGTTTCGGTCCTCTTTTACCTCCTTTACCTCGATTCACCACTTTCTGGAAGTTGTCTATTTCTTTCATTGTGTTAGTTTTGCTTTTGTGTACTTCTTTACTGAGCGAACAGTCTCTGAAAAGGTGTCCATGTTCATGACATTTGCGACATCTGAACGGAATGTGTTCATACTACGTAGTCTACTGTTTGCACCCATTCTTCATCATAATCTTCCAAGATCACCTCATCTGGTAGAGCTCCTGATAGATCCATTTCTACACATATTCTGACAAAGGACGTGTATTTTCCCCTTCTAGTGGCTTCAAAGGCTTTAACATAGCGACCTAATTTATTGCCTATGGTAGCTAGCGATTCATTTAGCCAATAATCAAGAGGTAGAGAATAGAGCCTTACCCAAACCGGAACTGAAGTAAAAGTTTCCCTTTCTGGAACAAAATTCATCTTCCATGGTCTCATGTAGAGTCCCGCTGCAGCATAGAAGTAGGGCCCTCCTTCAAACATTTTGTCTTTGTCTTCAATATTCGTGAACACCACTGTAAAGAAACCCTTAAACCCAAGATGTAGATCTATGCTCCCTTTAGGTTTCCAATGGTATTTAATCCACGACTGTAAAGCTTTTTTAGTGGGCCATAGTCCCATGAACTTACAGATGATGGCATACATCCGCATGTGCTCCCTGTGCACCTACAGAGCTAGATCATTTAAAATGACCCTGGGTGTTATCTCTGCTTTGGGTTTGCAGGGTCACAATGTTTGATATTCTTATATAAGCGCAGTTCAGCAGAAATTTTCTGCAATGAAAAGTAAAGTCAATATGCGTTAAACCAGATTGAAAACATAAAATTTCACAAGTTCAGGATTAAAAAAATGCACGATCTTTAAGGCTCAATTTATCAAAGTTATAGAAATGGGCTTAGACATTGGAATGACTACATCTTTTTATGAGAATGTTTAGCATCATAAATTATAATGAATTTTTAGTCCCTCTGACCTATCTTGCTTGTCAGCAACTGTGAATATAATTTCATTTCAGCTCTACAGTTTTATATATTTCATATGAATATATTTTAACCATACATTGTGATTGGTCAAATACATTTTCTTGAATTTCAGATACATCACACGTTATTGTGACAGTTTTTGATAATTTTCATGAACTCTTGAATCCATTTCCAGAATTGAAACTCCAAAATCTTAGAACTATGTTTCTATTGAGCTGAAAAGATAGAGTCTTCTTGGGCCCAACCAAACCAAAAATTGATTTTCAATCCACTTAACAAATTTGTGTTCTCATAGGTCCTGATCTCATTATTTCTTGATGGTTATCATTGTGGATTTATGGTTTTTAGGTACATTAGTCCTCAAGATTGCTATGTCTATTGCCCCTTAATCTGACATGGGTGTCAAACATGGTATGCTTTACAATACTAGGAACAGCATCAAGAAATTGTTTCTGTAGGTATCAAGTGCATCCCAGGAATTAATGACGACAAATGAGATAAAAATGGCTTAGGTACATTAGTCCTCAAGATTGCAATGTCTATTGCCTCTTAATCTGACATGGGTTTCAAACATGGTATGCTTTACAATACTATGAACAGCATCAAGAAATTGTTTCTATAGGTATCAAGTGCATCCTAGGAATTAATGACGACAAATGAGATAAAAATGGCTGGAAGGTTACTGAATGGCCTATCCTGTGCTGAGAAAAAGTCCAAAGTGTTGAAGAAAATGCGCAACTAGGTTCGGTCTTCATGACATTGTATTCTGATTTTTGTAAAACAAGAAAATGAATTTATTATGCCTTGCTACATGGGATTCATGAGCAAGAGGTTTATTTTATAGATGGTTCCCAGTGAGAGCCTTAGGATTCATATTTAAGGTCAAAGAGTCAAAGTCATGAATAAGGAGTTCTTCTTGAGCCTATATAAAATGTATACAAGTCTAGAACAGCCCTCCAAGACAAGCACTAGAAGAAGTCTGCCTGCAAAGCGATGAAGAGAACAGTTAAGTCGGCCTCAAAATGAATATTAATCGTAAGTCGGCTCAAAAATAAAGACACATTGGTTCACCCTAACATGTTGGCTAATTATGGAGACGTGACAACTATATATATCCAGCTGGGGTCACCACAGAAGCTCAGAATCTCGGCCAAGCTCTGCAACTTCGGTCAAGTACAGTACCTCTGAAATCTTGGTCATAATTACAGTGACACCTTCACATTCCTCTCTGAAATCTTGGACAAATTCAGTGTTACAGGAATCTCAGATGGAGATGATATTACAGCGTTTTGGTTGGAGAAAGAGCATATGGTTCTCGGATGGATATTGCAGGAGTATACACTCTCATCATAAGTATTACAGTGATATGTTCACAGCATGACAGTGACAAGGTTGATCTCAGTGGAAAGAACACAGTCATTCTCTTGGAGAAGTTCTCAATGCAGTCAAGGATGATCACAGTCTTGACATGATTATGATGAAAGGATCTCATGAGTAACATACTCTATCTCAACATACATCAAGGTGCTGTCATATCATAGTCATGATCTTGTTCCTAATGAAGACAAAGTCAAGACAGTGATGAAGAAGGTGCAGTCATGGTGCAGCAGTGATCTAGCTGAAGAAGCGGTCATGGTACAACAATGATGATCATGATCTCAGCAGTGACAAAGAAGAGGATTGGTGTCTTGGTCTTTGAGTGGCATAGTAGGTCAAGGGTCATAGTCTTGGTATTCATCAATTGGAATCTCTATAAGAAGAATTTTTGTGCGGGTTTTCCTCTCCAAGAGGGAGAGATTTTGGCCCTGGCAGAATGCCAACTTCTTGTGTTCTTGTCTCTTTGTTTTGGTAGCTATTTGATGAACTAAAGAAGACACACTCTAATAATAATAAGTGAAGATTGGAATAAGAAGAAAATGAAAAACACTTCACAAATAGTTATCATGACTTGAAGAATCTCATTAACTCTGATTGCCCTAGATTCTTCAACACCAAGCAGGTGCTTCCTAGTGCTTTAGCCTTTTTGCCTAGGAAAACACCTTTTTTAGTAAGTGACTTTCTGATTTATTAAAGTCATGTGACTTCAAAGTCACTTTATGAGGCACTTCAGTACTATGTACTTTATATTATTAAAGACGCTTTATGTTTTAAGTTGACTTTATGTGAAAAGGTACAAGGTACAAAAACATATTCAAGTGACTAGGGAGACTCATTGATTAGGGGGGACACATGCAAAAGGGGGTCAAGTGATGATTAGATCTCCACCATAGATCTATGAGAGCTGAGATCTGTCTCACCCATAAATCAAAGGGTTAGGGTTCTCTTATCATAATGAGATAACAAAGGAAGGGAAATGGGTAGAGAGTTCATATTCTTCATGTGCATTGCTGGAGAAGAGGAGCAAGGAGGAAGAGAAGGGTTTAAGGCTGAGATAGCACTTTTGTAGCAGGAGAAGCACCTACAGCAGCTCGAATTCCAAGGCAGGCCGAGTTCAAACTGGGAGAGGCACAAATTTCTAGAATTTGCAGGCAGAACATTCAGCACAGATATCAAGGCATGAAGAGAAGGCTGCCTGCATGATTTTTGAGGCAGAGATTCAACGTATCAGACGCGCATTTCCAGATCTGTCAGGGTATCTTCCAGTGGGATTTTCGAGGGTGTTTGGTCAGACAGACAGCAAAGAATTCAAGGCAATTAATGCTGGTCTGACAGCACTGAAATCGAGACACATTCAGTGCAGTTATTGCAGGGTTGTGGCACGATTTTCCAAGAAGAAAGAAGCAGAAATGTGGCTTGAATTTCAAGAATGCTGCACAGTGGCCCAAAAATTTAGGAGTGGAGTACAGACTGTAGCCCAGAATTTGAGGAAGAAAAGAACTGACTGAGGCCCACATTCCAAGGCTGAGATTGCTGGACTGTGGCACATTTTCCAAGGGATAAAAGTACCCTGTGTATTTAATGCTGTAATAATTTTCCTGAGAAAGGCAAAAATAAAATCCTCCTAGACTGGTTTTCCCCTTGTGGGTTTTTCCAAGGTAAGAGATTGAACAAAAAACATTGTCTCATTTAATGTGTGAATGCTTGCCTTATTTTGTCAGCTGTAAAGTAAAAGGAAAAGAAATGTAAAACTAGTCCTTAATGTTTCTCTTGTAATTTCCATTGAAATTTTATATGCAAGAAAACTGTAGGTTGGGTATTAAACTTCTATCCAAAACACAGTGAAACTGTGGTGAGCTACAGTGAAACTAAACTACAGTGCAGGGACACAAAATTTCTACATGGTAACAGAGCAGCAAGTGAAACTTTCAGCAGATAATCAGTGAACCTACAGCAAACCAAATGGTCTACAGATTGTAGAAATTTTAATGATCCGCGCCCCTAACCAAGTTTAGAAGTTTGCATGTGTTTGTTTAGGCCCAATCCACATGTTTTGTCATGCTCATATAAATTTCAGTATGCATTCATTGCAAACATTAAAGATTGCTTCTACTAATTTTTCATTTTCCTATCAGCTGATAATTAATGCAAAAATTATGGAAGCATTCAACACATTTGAAACACTAATTTTTGGTCAATCTGACCCTAGTAAAACCCCACAGCCTCTTGGGGAAAACCAGTCTTCAAAGGAGGATTTTATTGCTTGAAAATCTCCCTTTTCTACTGTAACATTAAATGCTCTTCTCTGGAAATTTGTGCCCACTGGAAAATCAGAGTTTCATAAATTTACATGCCCAAAATTTCTGCATTTTTCATAGCTCAGCTCCTTGGAATTTGTGCGCAGATTCAGCCACGATTTCTGTGCCAACTGCTGACTGTACCTCCTCGATATTCGTGCCTGACAGCTGCTGAAATCTGCCTCGAAAATCATACTGCCTGTAGGTGAGAGTGCTGAAATTTGTGCCTAGAATATTGGGCCAGACTAGCGCTGTTCTTCCTCAAACTTCATGCTGGTCTGCTCCTCAATTTCTGCACTGCGAATCTCGTCGAATTTCGTGAAGTCTTTCTCCTAAAAAATTGTGCCTCTGCTCCTTGATTTTCGCGCTGCTAGTGCAGTTCTTTCCTAGGAATTTGTGCCTCTTCCTTGGCTGCAATTTCTCTTTTTCTCCTTGCAGCTTCTTTTCTCCTCTCTTCTCCTCATGCTATGATTTTCTTTTTTTCCCTCATTTGTCTCCTTGGAACCTAAAATCCAATGGTTGAAATTTCATCTTCAAATCTCAAGATGTATGGTATTATTTTCAACACATACCTAGAGATCTGTGGTTGAGAGGGAGAAGTTTGACAGTCTTCAGTGATTGAGAAATTGTGTTGGTTGTGGACGTCAGGTGGCTACTGGTTTGAGGGTAGAAGATAGGCTAAGTGGGAATGAGAATTTTGGCCCATGGAAGAAGATAATGATGTTGCTGCTTGAGGAAGCTGAGGTGCGGGATATTGTAGAGAGTGCAGTACAACCTCCCGCTGATCGAGTTCAGTTAGCAGACTTCAACAAGCAAAATGTGAAGGCAAAGAGAATCATTCTCTATGCTATTAAAGACCACCTATTCCCTCATCTGACGGAAGAATTTTTATAATGTCCCCTCATTTTGAGCAATAGCAAATTTCATTCATTTTTGACAATTTTGGCCAATTTTGGAAAAGGGCGGCAAAAGGGTATTTCTAGTATTTATCTGCTGGTTATAGCGTAGCAAACAAGTCAACTCACTTTTAAACTATGTTACCGGATCCGTCGGGCCCAGTGGCTGGATCCGCGGATCCCCAGATCAGAGACGGATTCGGATTCGAATCCAGATCCCCGAATATCCGCCCAACATTTGTCTGTGTAAAATGGTTTGACGTCAGCACATATTTCCAAATTATATCTCAGCGCAGAATTCCACACTGAAAATGTCAGCGGATGAATAACAGGATATTGGAAAAATCAGCCATGTGAATAATTAACAAGGGAGTTCATTAATTTTTTCTTGGTTGACCATATTATAAACTTTAATTCAAGATTATAAGACGCAGACGTTTGGATATTCTAATTAAATTATATGTTTATTTTAAATGTAAAAAGGTGAGTTTCATAAAGTATTATAATTAAATTATATGTTTATTTTAAACGTAAAAAGGTGAGTTTCAAAAAGTAAGTTCTATAAAGTTCGTTCATTTAATTTAAATATAGTAACTAGTAATTAATGTTTCAATATTATGATACATTAATTTTAATATTATTAAAGTAATAATTATTTTTTTCACCTGAAATTAATAATTATTTTAAAAGTATTATAATAGAAGTTTTATATTTAAAATTTTAAACAGAATTCTGACATTATTTATCTAATATATATTTTTATAGGTACTATATATAAAAATTATATATTAAAAATTAATATATGGTTTAATTTTATTTTTATATAAATTTAATTTTTTAAAAATTATAAAATATTTTATACTGTTTTAAATCTAGTAACTAGTAATTAATGTTTCAATATTATGATACATTAATTTTAATATTATTAAAGTAATAATTATTTTTTTCACCTGAAATTAATAATTATTTTAAAAATATTATATAGAAGTTCTATATTTAAAATTTTAAACAGAAGTTATAAGATTTTATTCATACAAATTTAATTATTTTAATTAATATTTATAAATAATATATTAATTCTGATATCATTTATCTAATATATATTTTGATATGTAAAAATTATATATTTAAAAAATAATATATATGTTTTTATTTTATTTTTATATAAATTTAATTTTTAAAAATTATAAAATATTTTATATTGTTTGTACTTGCCGTCTCCGGATCTTGGCTTTTCAAAAAACTGGCAGATCCGTATCCAAATCTGGATCCGGATCCGAATCCTGATAACTTAGCTTTTAAATTAAAAAAAGAAAGAAAGGGACCCGCACAATGAAATTATAAAAAGGGAGAGAGAGCTCATTTTGAAGGTTACCAAATTGACCATTTCGCTTATTGCAGGTGCTCAAGATCTCAAGAGAGTTCACCTGGAGGGTTTCAAGGTGGCAAAAGGGTATTTATAGTATTTTATTTGTTGGTAAAAGGGTGGCAAACAGGTCAACTCACTTTTAAATTAAAAAAAGAAAGGAAAGGACCCACACAATGAAATTACAAAAAGGGAGAGAGCTCGTTTTGAAGGTTACCAAATTGATCATTTCTCTTATTGTAGTTGCTCAAGAGCTCAAGGGAGTTCACCTGGAGGGTTTCAAGGAAAATTCTCCAAGCAGTTTCAGTAGAATCCAATTGCTACCCTTGCTGCACCCCGAATTTCAGTGGAAGAAATTTCCACTCTAGTTGGGTTTATTGCTGAACCGAATTGCCCATTTCATTTACAGGAGTTGAAGGCCAAATTAGTTGCAGAGAGAGGGGTCGAATTTCCTTAGCTGGCCTAGTTATTTACTGAGGGGTCAAATTTATGGAACAGGGAAGGCTACATTCCTGGGGCAGATTTATTGGGTGGACAAGGGAACCCAGAAACATCTTAAAACTGTGCATGCCAAGCCACCCATTGCAAGCCATGTTGATTGTTTTCCCTAGAACCAAATTCTCTTGTCACACAGGGTTGCATTAAGGAATTTATGCAGGGGAGACAAATTCCTTGTATGGGCCAAAGTTTTTCCTCTTACCAAGCCAAGTTAGTGAATTTGCCAAAGTTGGACTGATGTTTTCTCAAGGAGACCAAGTACAGAAGTGTGGGCCGATTTCTCTCCATAGAGGGTCGATTTCTTGCAGTGGTGCCCAGAAGTTTTTAGTGGGGACAAGGTTCCGGTTAGCTGGCCAGTTTGTGGTGGGAATCAATTTTTTCTCCAAGGCCAAGCTTCCCTTCTTTCAGTGGGCCAGAGTCCTAGCCCAGATCTATTGTCAAAGTGGCTGAGTTCAAACTTCATGTGGGCCAAGTTTCCTTTTTTGTGGCTGGACTGACTATTGTGCAAAGAAGCGAACTGATATGTTTATAGACGCAGAGATATTTTCCAGAGAGACTCAATGGGGCTGAGCACCTTCAGAAATTTAAATCCCAAGTTCTCTCTCTTTTTTTGTAAAGCACTTTCTAGCTCATTGAAATAAAAATATATTTTTTTTGAGTTATTTTCTGAGTGTATTTACTTTTTGTAGCATAGTTGTCAGTTTGCACAGCAAATATTTGTGAAAAATCCTGAATGAGCTTGGTTGTAAATGACTTGACTTTATGATAGATTTTGCATGTAAATTATTTGTTGAAAGTCTGTTGTAGAAGTTGAATGAACTTTGAAAAAATGAGTACAAGTTTCTAGTGATAGTCCATTACAATGGAATCAGAGCATGGTCTTGGCCAGCTGTGGTTCCAAAAACTTATGACCCCAGAAAATTTTCAGAATGTAACTTATAGAAGACAGGGGCCCAGAAATAGAGAGAAAGAGTTGCAAATTGGGTCAGAAGCAGATTCTAAAGTGCCCAGAACAGAGTTAACTCCTGCACAGAAAGACGTTGAAATGACAGGAACAGACAGGGATGTGGCAGCATTTCAAACTCTTCTAAAGGCTCTGAATGACCTAGCAAAGGGGCAGAAAGAAATGGTGGAAGAAATAGGGAGACAGAACAGAAACAAGAGGTACATTGGAGAATCTTCTGTTGGTGAAAGGATAGAAACATCCCAAAACATTGTTATAACAAACCCCTGGTGCCAACTTCACACCAACAGTGGAATGTCCAGGCTCACCAAGCCTAGCTTCTTGCCTGTCAAACCCCAAGAACCAGCTGGACAAGAAGACATGCCTATGGGGGACGACTACAGCAAGTATTAGTCAATGGATGAGGGCTACCAGGATGCACTTACTTTCAAAGATATATGCTTAATGAAGAATGGAAATAAAGGCAAAGAGATACGGGATGCACAAGCTCAGGGCACAGAGCTATAACGTATTTTTGAGAAACTCACTTTCCCTAGTTTTGATGACTCTTCCAGATGCACAGCCAGGGCATGGATCCAGAAGTTGGATGCTTACATCCAGCTGAAGCAGGTGACAGAGGTTGATGCTATTACGCTGGCCACTTTGGAGGGGGGCACGCATGATTGGTGGTATCATCACGTAACCACCTTGGGGCATGCTAGTATAACCTCTTACAAGGATTTTGTGCAGAGGATGATAGAGCGCTTTGACCGTAAGGACCCTGAGATGTTTTCCTAGGAACTGACACAGCTCAGGCAGACAAGCAACCCAGAGCATTATATAGCAGAGTTCTTGATGCTAGCAGTGATGGTATCAGACTTATCAAAGACCCAAAGGATCACGCTACTTGTGGAGGGGTTGAACGAGCCCCTGCATGGGCTGGTGAGGTCTTATATGCCCACTTCACATCAGGAAGCAGTTAGTAGGACACAGGATTTGCGGGATGCAACCCAAAGACCAAAGTCCCACTTTCCCGCCCAAGGGGAAAGACTCTAGACCTACCCAATCCCAAAGTCCAAAGCCCCCATGAAACACGGTTTCCCGCCCAAGGGGAAAGACACCAGACCTACCCAACGGAATGGGCAAGGAAGAATCAGCTTGATGAGGAGACCAAGAGAGACCTCAAGAGGAGGAAATTATGCTTCACATGCCAACAGCCTTGGGCACCGAGACACCAATGCACAGCTAAGGGGAAGGAAAACTATATTGAGATGTACTCGAATGATGAGAGTGTGGAGGATGAACAAAAGCAACCACAGGAGGAGCTCAGGGAGATGGAGAGTGAGTAGCCCCAAGAGGGTGAGAAGGGTAGCATCATCGCCACACTCACATGAGTTCCACTTCCTTGATATCTTACTTAGAATTCGGGGAACTATACAGGCATAGAGGGCGATAGCTTTTGTGGATAGTGGCGCCTCCCACAATTTTATTGACTCAGACTATGTAGCCAAGAGGGGGCTGGCTACCACAAAGTTTCAGGGGTTCTTCATTGGCATACTGGGGAACAAATTCATGCAATATAACAAGATGATCCGCAAGTTAACTTTACCGATGAGGAGTTATTCTATCAGAGATGACTTTTATGTGACCAACATTCATGATAGCAACGTTGTGTTGGGGGTTCAGTGGCTTATCTCTATTGGGTGATATACCACAGATTATCAAGAGCTGGAGATGGAGTTCATTCGGGATGGTAAGAAGGTGGTGTTGAGGGATATGCACACTTACCCGCCCAAGATAATCACATCTAACAAGATGGAGGCCATTTTCTGACATGGGGACATTGAGTGGGCAGTTGAGTGCAGAGTATTGAAGAAGGGGGCAAAAAACCAACAGTACCCAGCACACATAGCAGCGTTACTACAGAAGTATCAGAAGTTGTTTGGGGACATTCCATCAAGGAGACCACTTGATAAGGGTTTTGAGCACATCATCGAGTTGGAGGAGGGAGTTCAGGCAGTCATCACTACTCCCTACAAGCACCCCAGGGCATACAAAGATGAGATAGAGAGGGTCATACGGGAGCTACTCACACTAGGCCACATCTACCCCAGCTCTAGCCCATTTGCCTCATTTGCCTCACTAGTGGTGTTGGTCAAGAAGAAAGATAGATCCCTTCATATGCGCATCGATTAAAAGGCGTTGAATAATAAGACCATCAAAAATCGATACCCCATTCCTAGAATCGATGAATTGATGGATGAATTAAAGGGTGCCAGGTATTTCTCTATGATTGATCTCTGCTCAAGCTACCATCAAATCAAGATCAGAGAGTAGGACATTCCGAAGACGGCCTTCAGATGTCACTATGGCCACTATGAGTTCTTTGTTATGTCTTTTGGGCCGACCAACGCCCCAGCCACTTTCCAGTGTTGTATAAACAATGTGTTCAACAAGCAATTACGCAAATTTGTGCTTGTCTTCTTCAATGACATCTTGATATATAGCAAGACATGGGAGGAACACTTACAGTACTTGGAGGAGGTCTTGAGGATATTGGATGAGCAACAATTCTATGCTAAATTATCCAAATGTGAGCTCGGATTGACTAAGATGCTTCATCATGGGCATGTGATTGGCGGAGAAGGGGTTCAGCTACACTAGGAGAAGACTTGTGCCATCATTGATTGGCCTACTCCCAAGAATGTTACGATGTTGAGGGGATTCTTGGGTATTAGCACATACTATAAGCAGTTCATTAGAGGATTCTCCTAGCTGGCAGCACCACTTACACATTTGACTAAGGACTCCTTTGTATGGTCAAACGTAGTAAAGGAGGCTTTTGCACAAATGAAAGAGGTAATGAGCACTTGTCATGTTTTGGCTTTACCTGATTTTTCTCAGTTGTTTGTGTTGGAGTGTGTTGCCTCAAGTGACGGGATTGGAGCAATACTGATGCAGAATCACCATCATATAGCTTTTGAAAGCAAGAAGCTTTGTGGCTATGAGTGTCACTCTTCTATCTATGACAAAGAGATGCTCGCCATTATGCATGCACGGGCTAAGTTTAGGCCTTATATGGTGGCCAACAAGTTTAAAGTTAAAACTGACCACAACATCCTTTTGTTTTTCCTAGATCAGAAGGAACTAAAAGACCGTCAACAAAAATGGGTGAGAAAGGTACAGGCTTATGACTTCGAGATTGAGTATGTCAAAAAGGAAGAACAATGTGGTTGTTGATGCACTATTTAGAGACCTGCGACTTATTCTTTCATGGACACTACCTTGGACTAGAAGTCCCAACTGCTAGTGGAGTACTCTAAAAACAAGATGGCTTGTGAGATCTTAGATGGGAAGATAGCAGACAGCAGGTATAGAGTGGTGCACGACATTATCTATTATAAGGAGAGTATTTACTTGGTGTTGAAGTCGCAGTTGAAGAATAAGGTGACACAAGCAGCACATGATTCCCCACTAGCGCGCCATCCGGCTATCTTAAAACTTCAGGGAAGTCAGGGAGAGGTTCTCTAGGAAGGGCATCAAAGGGGATGTTTTGAGAGATGTACGTGAGTGCAGCATTTGTCAGCAGAACAAGGATGAGCATACGCACCCCACGGGACTATTGCAGCCACTCGATACAAGGCAAGGACTGTATGTAGTAATAGACTGGCTAACCAAGTATGCCCACTTCTTTGTGATTCCCTCTAGGAGTTCAGCATCTCAAGTGGCAGAGTTGGTTTTCAGGGAGATTTTCCAGTTCAGAGTTGGTTTTCAGGGATATTTTTCGGTTATGTGATCTTCCCAAGACCATAGTTAGTGATTAGGATAGCAAATTCATGGGTGGATTATAGCAAGAGTTATTCCGATTAGTATAAACTGAGCTCACCCATAGTATGAGCTATCACCTGCAAATGGATGGTCGGATGAAGATTATAAACAACTGGCTCGAGGGGTATTTGAGGGACTATGTAGCACGGCAACAAAGAGCGTGGGTGAAGTGGTTGCACTTGGGCGAGTATTGTTACAACACTTCTTACCACATGTCGATTGGGATGTCGCCATTCAGAGCATTGTATGGTTACAACGCATATTATCATTTGCAGATGTGGGGCATTTAGTGACTGTTGGGCCCTCATGGCCAAAGATTGGGTCCAAGAGTGCTAGGATATCCTCAAGGCACTCAAGGACAATTTGTGTATGACTCAAAATCAGCAGAATTTTATGCAGATCAACACAGGATAGAGAGAAGTTTTGAAGTGGAAGATGTGGTCTACTTATGCTTGCATCCATAAAGACAATCTTCCCTCAAGCAAAAGGGCGCAGAGAAACTCAGACCCCGGTTTTATGGGCGTTATAGAATTGTCAAGAAGGTAGGAGAGGTTGCATATGAACTAGAGCTTCCAAAAGGAAGCAAAATTCACAATGTTTTCCATTTGTCTTCCCTAAATAAGGCAGTGGAATAGCAAGTTACTATTTCATCTGAGTTGCCTCCCTTGGATAAAGAAGGGCACATAGTGTTAATTCCTAAGGAGATATTGGAGGTGCGGAAGAGAGATTTGAGAAGCAAAGTCATCAGTGAATACCTTGTGTGGTGGAAAGATTTACCCCCAGAAGATGCTACTTGGGAGGGGGAGCAAATTTTACAACATCCAAGGCTCAGAGATAAATTGCTTGACGACAAGCAATTTTTGGCAAGGATGGCTACAATGTCCCCATCATTTTTAAAAATAGCAAATTTCAATCTTTTTTGACAATTTTGGCCAGTTTTGGAAAGAAAGTGGCAAAAGGGTATTTCTAGCATTTTATTTGTTGGTAAAAGGGTGGCAAACAAGTCAAATCACTTTTAAATTAAAAAAAAAGAAAGGAAGGGACCCACACAATGAAATTATAAAAAGGGAGAGAGAGCTCATTTTGAAGGTTACCAAATTGATCATTTCTCTTAGTACAGTTAAATCAAGAGCTCAAGGGAGTTCACCTGGAGGGTTTCAAGGGAAATTCTCCAACCAATTTTGGTAGAATCCAATTGCTACCCTAGTTGGACCCCCAATTTCAATTGGAAGAAATTGCCACTCTAAAGTGCCCAGAACAGAGTTAATTCCTACACATAAAGAGGTTGAAATGACAGGAACAGACAGGGATGTGGCAACATTTCAATGTCTTCTAAAGGCTCTGAATGACCTAGAAAAGGGGCAAAAAGAAATGGTGGAAGAGATAAGGAGACAAAACAGAGACAAGGGGTACATTGGAGAATCTTTTGTTGGTGAAGGGATAGAAGCATCCCAAAACATTGTTATAACAAACCCCTGGGGCCAACTTCACACCAACAGTGGAATGTCTAGGGTCACCAAGTCTAGCTTCTTGCCTGTCAACCCCCAAGAACCAGCTAGACAAGAAGACATGCCTATGGGGGACTACTACAGCAAGTATTGGTCAATGGATGAGGGCTACCAGGATGCACTTACTTTCAAAGATATATGCTTAATGAAGAATGGAAATAAAGGTAGAGAGATAGGGGTGCACAAGCTCAGGGCACAGAGCTACAACATGTTTTTGGGAAACTCACTCTGCCTAGTTTTGATGGCTCTTCCAAATGCACAACCAGAGCATTGATCCAGAAGTTGGATACTTTCTTCCAGCTGAAGCAGGTAACAAAGGTTGATTCTATTATGCTGGCCACATTACATTTGGTAAACGGGTGGCAAACAAGTCAAATCACTTTTAAATTAAAAAAAAGAAAGGAAGGGACCCACACAATGAAATTATAAAAGGGAGAGAGAGCTCATTTTGAAGGTTACCAAATTGAGCATTTCTCTTAGTACATTTAATCAAGAGCTCAAGGGAGTTCACCTGGAAATTGCCACTCTAGTTAGATTTATTACTAGACCGAATTGCACATTTCATTTACACGAGTTGAAGGTCAAATTACTTGCAGAGATAGAGGGCATTTAGAGAGGGGTCGAATTTCCTTGGCTAGCCTAGTTATGTATTGAGGGACTGAATTTATGAAACAAGGCAGGCTACATTCATGAGGGGTCGAATTATTGGGTGGACCACAGAACCCAAAACATCCTAAAATTGTCCATGATAAGCCACACTTTGTAGGTCGAGTTGATTGTTTTCCCTAGAGCTGAATTCTCTTATCATGTAGGGTTGCATTAAGGAATTTATGTGGGGGAGCCAAATTCCTTGTGTGGGCCAAAATTCTTCCTCTTACTTGGCCGAGTTAGTTAATTTTCCAAAGCAGGACTGATATTTTCTTAAGGAGGTTGAGTACACTGGTTTGAGCCGATTTTTTCCATATAAGGTCGATTTCTTGCAGTTGTGCCCAATTTTTTTATGTGCGGACAAGTTATTGGTTACCTGGATAGTTTGTGGTGGGAATCGAATTTTTCTCCACAGCCAAGGTTCCCTTCTTTCAATGGGCCAAATACTAGCCCAGATTTATTGTCAAAGTGGCTGAGTTAGAACTTCATGTGGGTTGAGTTTCTTTTTTTGTGGTTGCACTGTTTATTGTGCAAAGAAGCTAGCTAATATGTTTATAAAGGCAGAGATATTTTCCGGCGAGACTCAACGGGGTTGAGCATGTTCAAAAATTTAAAGCCCAGGTTCTCTCTCCTTTTTCTAAAGCACTTTCCAGCTCATTGAATAAAAATATATTTCTGTTGGGGAGTTAATTTCTGTGGATCTACTTGTAGCATAGTTGTCAGGTTGCACACCAAATGTTTGTGAAAAATCCTGAATGAGCTTGGTTGTAATAGACTTGGGTTTATGATCAATTTTGCATGGAAATTATTTGTTGAAAGTCTGCTACAGGAGTTGTATGAACTTTGAAAAATTTTGTGGAAGTTTCTAGTGATAGTACATTACAAGTTTTCCCATGAGATGTGGGATTCACTTGAAAAACTTCACCAAAGCACCAATGGGAATAGGAAGATGGTTTTGCGTCAGAAGTTAAGAAACATCAAGATGACAAAGACTAACACAGTGACCTCGTACCTTACCAAGATGACACAAGTGAGAGATGAGTTGGCTGCAGCAGAAGAGATTATCCCTGAGGACTAGTTGGTCAAGGCGGCATTGGATTGACTTCCCAAGTAGTGGGATGGATTCATAGATGGCATTGTTGCTAGAGAACATGTTCTTGATTGGAGGAGGATGTGGGATGATTTCATCTAGGAGGGGACCAAGAGAAGTGCCAAGAGTGGCAGCCAGTGTCATGAGGAATATGAGGAGAATGTTTCCCTCGCAGCTAAGGGAAAAAAGAAGGTCAAGAAGGGGTTTTCTAATGGGGCCAAGTAGCAAAAGGGGAAGCAGAAAGACATGAGCAAAGTAAGATGCTTTGCTTGTCTCAAGATTGGTCATTATGCCTTTCAGTGCCACAATAAGAAGGAAAGAAGAAAGGCGGTGCAGCATCAGCAGAGGTGGATGAGTTTTCCACTAAGTTTGCTTTAGTGATGAGTCTTGCCACTAGTGTCAAATCTTCCAGTGTTTGGTTTGTAGATAGTGGAGCTTCCTATGATATGACTTGAGTGAGAGAGCACTTCACGAGTCTAACAGAGGATGATATTGACTTGGAGGCGGTGCTTAAAAATAACTCCAAGGTCAAAGTTGCAAGATTAGGGACAGTATCCTTTCAGGGGGAGTCATTGCCAAAGTGACATATGTCTTTTATCTTCCAGGGCTGAAGAAGAACTTGCTTTCAGTCTCCAGTAATGAGGACAAGGGGTATGTAGTGGTGTTACAAGGAGGACAGGTGCTTATATATCCTAGGGGATCCAATATCTCTTTTGCTAGAGTGATTGGAATCTGCAGTGGGAGGCCTTACAGGTTTATGTTTTAACCTACCAGAGCATTAGTGGTGCAGACCAACAATAGTGAGTTGTATGATATATGACACATGAAAATGGCCCACTTGCAACATTGAGCATTCAGCATGCTAAGAGAGATGGTTACAAATTTACCAGAGTTCAGCATTGAGCATCATGATGTGTGCAGGGGGTGTGCTTTGGCAAAGTACCCCAAGACATATTTCCCGAACAGTGATAGTAGGGCAACAGGTATTCTAGATTTGATACACTCTAATGTGTGTAGTCCTATGTCTCATCCATCATTGAAAGCATTTGAGTACTATGTTACCTTCATAGATGACTACTGCAGTAAGACCGGGATTTTCTTTATGAAGACCAATGATCATGTCTTCAAGATGTTCCAAGAGTTTAAGGCTCTTATGGAGAACCAAGTAGGGATGAAGATCAAGGTCTTGAGGATAGACAATGGGGGCAATTATACCTCCAATGAGATGTAGTTCTGTAGGAGTGTGGGTATCAAGAGGGAGTACATAGTACCTTATAACCCCCAGCAAAATGGGGTGGTGAAGAGCAAGAACATGACCATAGTGGGTGTAGCGAGAGTTATGTTGCATGATCAAAAGCTACCTTTATTTTATGGGTCGAGGCGTGTAACACTGCGGTGTACTTGCAGAACAGGAGTCCACACAAAGTCTTGGGGAGTAAGACTACTAAGGAGGCTTTTTTGCAAAGAAGCTTCAGATTAGGAACATTAGGATTTTTGGTTGCCTTACATATTCACACGTCCCTAATGAGAAGAGGATGAAGCTGGAACCCACTATAGAGAAGGGTATCTTTGTGGGTTACCGCAAGAACAAGGCCTCCTGCATATGCATTCCTGCGAGAGGAAAGTTGTCATGAGGAGGGATGTGAGATTTGAGGAGGAGAGGGCCTTGAGGAGGTCAAGGGAGGATGATCGAGTAGAGCAGCAGACTCCTCAGTAGGGGGGCACAACACTAGTATCAGGATCTTCAAATGGTACACCAGCGTTAAGAGGATCACCTACTTCGGAGGTGAAAAGATCACTAGCCACAGGATCTCAGAGTACAAGTTCACCACATGGCATAGACCACTAGAGGGCATCCTCATCAAGAGGAAAGGCTCCAGGGGAGGGTTTTCCCATTCCAATTGAGGAGGTTACCTCAAGGAAGAGGAAGCCAAGATGGCTTCGTGAGATTCTGAAGGACGCACAGGAGACAATGGGGAACCCCAAGTGGTCAGTGAAGGAGAGCATACCACCAGATAAGTTGGGTGGCCATGTAGCGGATGTTGTGGAGACTAAGCTAGCTAGCTTCAAGGAGGATGTGAATCGGCAGATCTGGAGGGATGTCATGGTGGAGGAGTATACCTCCATCATCAAAAATGATGTATGGGAGATACTGCCAAGAGCTGACGAGAAGTCACTGGTGATTTCCAAGTGGCTCTACAAGATTAAACATGTTGCAAATGGCAGTGTAAAGATGTTCAAAGCGATATTTGTGTCATGGGGGTTGACTATGAGGAGACTTTCACACTAGTTGCTCGATATACCTCTATAATCTCCATAGCAACAAAGATGAGTTAGAAATTCACCAGATGGATGTGAAGACCGCCTTTCTCAATGGGATCATACAAGAGGAGGTTTACATTGAGAAGACACAAGGCTTTGAGGTGCATGGGAGAATCTCGTGTGTGTAGGATTAAGAAAGCCTTATATGTATATATATATATTATATATATATATATATATATTAGATTGAAGCAGGCGTTGAGAGCATGGTACGAGAGGATTGATGCTTACTTGCAATAGATGAGTTTCCAGAAGAGTGAGGCAAATCCAAACCTCTATTTCATTATGGGTTGTGAGGACCCACTCATTCTGGTTCTGTATGTGGATGTTTTGCTTATTACAAGAGAGGAGAGACTCATTCAGCACCACAAGAGGGACATTGCTTCAAAGTTTGACATGATCGATATGGGACTGATGCACTATTTTTTGGAGTTGGAGGTTTGGCAGGAGGATGGGCATATCTTCATGGGCCAAGACAGATATGCAGGAGACATACTAAGCAAATTCTATATGGAGGATAAGAAAATTCTATATGGAGGATCGCATGCCTATGGCTACTCGGATGATCACCAGTTGAAAGAAGTCGCGTGCCTCTAATTCCAAGTTAGTGAACCCCACTCTATATCATCAGTTGATTGGTTCTTTGATGTATCTGGTCAACACTAGACCAGATATCTATTTCACAGTCAACATGCCATGTTAGTTTATGATGGAGCCTAGAATTATACATTGGGTGGCTGCAAAACATGTGTTATATTACCTATAAGACATAGTTGATTATGGTCTGGACTATATCTGGGGAGATGAAGTCAGGTTGATGGGTTGTATAGATTCAGACTGGACAGGCAATGCTAGTGACCAAAAGAGTAGTTTCGAATGTTGTTTCATGTTGGGTCCCGAAGTGGTGTCGTAGTTCAGCAGGAAGTAGAGATCAGTGGCATTGAGCTCAGTGGAATTTGATTATATTGCAACTAGTTAGGCTAGTTGCAAGACTATTTTTCTTTGCAAGATGATGTGTGGCTTATTTTGTTAGAGGCTGAGGCCAACTACAATATATTGTGATAATCAAAGTTACATTAAACTCATGGAGAATCTAGTATTTCATGAACAGTCAAAGCACATAGAGATTAAGTAGCACTTCATCAAGGATTGGGTTTAGAGAGGAGCATTGATGCTTGAGTATGTATCCACGAAAGAGCGAGTTGCATAAATTCTCACCAAGTCATTGCCAAGGGACAAGCATGTGTACTTCAGAGACTAGCTGGGAGTGATGAGAAATAACTTCCTCCATAAGAGGAAGTTCGAAGTGTTGAGAAAAGGTGCCAAGGATCTATTTCCTAGTGCAAAAACAGTATACAACTTAAAAATGCATTGGTACAACTAGAGGATGGTGCAAGTATGCTGGCAATAGTTGTATATGGAATCTTGTACAAATTTCAGCAACTTGACTTTTAAATCTAGTACGAACAAGATGTGGCACCTATTAATCGTGGGCGAAAGGGCAGCTCGAGCACAACCAGCAAGGGGTTGATAGAAGTCGAGAAAGGAGCAACAATTCGAGTAGAATTGACAAGTCGATGAGCAACAAGGTGGCAACTCTACAAACGACAACTGCATGGAGGGATTTGTGGTCGATGGTGGCAATTGCAGTGGTAGTCGCTATCAATGCAGTTGTGACTGAGACTCAATTTTTGTTTTTACATTTTTGAAGTTTTTTAAAAATTTATTATTATTATTATTATTACTATAAAATTTTAAAAAAGGTTAAATAAAAACAAAAATTGAGTCACAATTGCAATTGTTGCAGTGGTGGTTGTTGTCAGTGTAGCGGCGGTTGTGACTCAATATATGTGTGTGTGTATGTGTCCTTGAAAATTTGTGCTCGTTTTCTTCAGCCCCCCACCAGATCGGACACCACGCAGAAGATCATGGACTTCTTTAGGCCGCTACCATCAGCACAGGGCACCAAAAGAACCATTGGCCAACCACAGACACTGAGACCATATCAGTGCAGTCCCAGGGGGGGCGACCCACCAGACTGCACCAGCGCCCCAGGATTGGTTCCACCCCTAGGAGGCACCCTAGAACCTCCAGGGGACAGCAGCAACAGCCTAGTATGCCCATAGGACAGCAGACTTCGACAAGCTTCTCTCAGTTTTCTTCTCTCGAACTCGGATGTTAGGAGTAGGAACTGGACAGGAGACTCCTTTTTTTCTCCTTTTTTCTCCTCCTCCTTCTCTACTTCATCGCAGTGCTTTGCTTCGAAGCCGAGAGCTTCTAGCTTCTACATTTAGATTTACTTAGATTATAGATGTATTTTCTGCTCTTTAAAAAGAAATGTTAAAGGGGACAGTTTGGTCCACCAGCTTGACATCATGTAATCATTGTAACCGACAGTCCCGTTGACCTAGTATGGTCATTTGTTGGACATTAATAAAATTATTTTATCTTAAAATGCTGCTCTTTTTTATTCATTTTTTTAATGGCCAAAGGCCATATATTTTTTTGCTTCATCATAGTGTCGATTCTAGATAAGATAAGATAAGATAAGGTAATTTTATTAATGTCCAACAAATGACCATAATAGATCAACGGGACTATCGGTTACAATGATTACATCATGCCAAGCCGGTGGACCAAACGGTCCCCTTTAACATTTCTTTTATAAAGCAGAAAATACATCTATAATCTAAGTAAATGTAAATGTAGAAGCTAGAAGTTGTCGGCTTCGAAACAAAGCATTGCGATGAAGCAGAGAAGGAGAAGAAGAAGAAGGAGCGATGAAGAAGGGAAGGAGTTTCCTGCACAGTTCCTACTCCTAACATCCGAGGTCGAGAAAAGAAAACTGAGAGAAGCTTGTCAAAGTCTGCTATCTTGTGGGCATACTGGGTTGCCGCTGCAGTCACCTAGAGATTCTAGGGCGCCTCCCAGGGGTGGATCCAATCCTGGAGCACTAGTGTAGTCTGGTGGGTCGGCCCCCCCGGGACCGCACTGATCTGGTCTCAGCGTCTACGGGTCGGTCAATGGTTCTTTTGGTGCCCCGCATTGATCGTAGTGCCCTAAAGAAAAGTCTGTGATCTTCTGCATGGTGTCCAATCTAGTGGGGGGTTGAAGAAAACAGGCCTGAAATCTGAAGGCCTCCTGGAGATAAAGTGCAACGCATCTCTGATCAACATATCTGAGGAAGCTGGTCAAAGTCTGAGAAGACATGAAGAGACAATGGAAACGACCTCGAATCTCATAGTAAGCAAGGCATTCGAAGATGAAGTGTGTCTCTGTCTCTATCTCCTATAAGTGACAGAGCTGGCAAATCCTATCCGCCCTATCGATGTGGTGATCTGTCTCCACCCGGAGTCTGTGAGACCCAACTCTGAGCTACCCGAGGGGGATTCTAAGGGCATGCATCCAATGTTGGAACATGTACTAGGGTCTGATGATGAGCCCATCCCTGATCTTCAGGCAATGCTCTGCGTAGAAGGCCATTTTTGGACTTAACCCATTGGGAGGATTGGTCCATGTAGTCTGAATGTATCATCCGTAAATATCCTCCTTAATGATTTTATTCAACTCTTGTTGATTGGGAAGGAGGTGGCCTGGAGCATTCAGAGAGTACTGAAAAGGAGGGAGATGGTCAATCTGGATTCTTGAAGCCTCCAGAAGCTCTGTCACACCGGTATACCAACATTTGGATCAGCGTGTCTGCATACAGGTGATGTTCTCCAAGGAGCAATATGCTAAATATGGGTATCTGTCACGACCCTTCCTTGTGTCCGCTAGGCCTCGGAGCCTGTGTGGGAGCGGCACTAACCTGAATATGACCTCTAGGCAGAAAGGTTGAGCCCCGAACTCTGCTAGAATGATGTTATGAGGAACTGTCTGCTTGCACCTAATGAAACGGAGCAAAAGGAGGGTCTGGACCCGCTCTGCTGAGGCCCAATCTGACTCTAGGAGAGAGGGACCCCAAATCTATGAGCCATAAAGCACTATGGGGCGAATCAAAGTGTCCATGATGCTCATTTTGGACGAGATGTCCTGGAAATGGTGCCAGAAACACTGCCTCTCCAGAAGGGCTAGGGAGCCATACCCTTTGTTGATCCGAGGCTGAAGGGCTAGCTGCAGGCTGAAGCGAGGCCCTAAAAACTGAACGCCCAAATATGTATAGGTGCTGACAATCTCGATCTCTTCTCCTCTAAATAGGAAGTGGAAGTCCGAGGTTTTCTTGACTCCATTGAAGATAATCACTTTGGTTTTACCCAAGTTCACAGTTAGATGCCTCCGGTCACAAAAAGCTGCGAGAGCATCCAGCTATCTCTGAAGGCCTTCTTGGGAGGAGGCAATAAGGGCAAAAAAATTGAAAGTGTGGCTAAAAGCCTAAACAAATGTTGGGTGATCAGAAAACACAACTCTGATACCAATGTAACAAACAGAGTGTACTCAACAGAATATTTAGAATCTCTGGAATATGTAAATATCCATTTACAGGACATGTAATTTTTAAATGTAAGAATATTGAATGTAAAAGTGATATTGATATGCTATGTTCGGTTACAAATGAGGTCTCTACTTATATGCTAGGCAAGGTGCCCCTTCATGAACAATCATGTCCTTAGAGGCATGCCTCTTTACTAACTATTAATTATTAATTATTTATATTCATAACAAAATGATAGAATATAGATTCTAGATGGTTAATGCTCGAAAAATTAATCATATCACATTTCGAACATCTAGAATGCCAAATAGTTGCAAAATATGTGAAAGCATGCATATTTATACATTCTTAAAGATAGAAATAGCATCCACAGTAAATTAATGATTAATTTTTCGAGCATTATATATATAGATATATTTTATTAAATATTAGATCATATAAATATTATTCAAAATTTTCTATATGTAGGTTTTAACCCCGTACAGAAATTACCTGCATATGAATTCTAAAAACATAAAATAAACAATGGCAAGAGCATAAAACATAAAACAGATATACATAGAGATTTCCCCTGGATCCCAAATCCGAGACCACTAGATTGTTTTTTCATTATATTCCTTTCAATGTTACAATACATATATATACATGTTGAAGCATCCATAAACCCAAATCCATTAACCCTAGATTAGAACATAACCGTAGTTCCCTTGACCAGATCTATAAAATACCATGGGCAGAAAACCATCATGCCCAAAGCCATGTGCGAAAACCACGCACAAAACCAATGTAGGTCCGCCCACCTAATATACAGTCCAAAAGAAATATAACACTAGGGCTAGTCGTGGAAAGAATATAACACACCCAACATTATATACAATGAGAATTGATGTGTATATATAATTTTAAAAATTTGCATATTTTTAATTGTTGTGAGGTGTATACTTACGTGCCAAAATCTTACTGGGTTTTATTTAGTATGTATTTTACCCATACCAAACTGTATTTATATTCATATTTGTATTTGAATCTTGCTATATTGAATTCTACAAACTCCCTTTCAACAACAGCACTAAAGTTTTAAATTCAGCAAAAACTTCTAATTTTTACTGAAGAGATTATACCCACATCTTCCTGGAAAATTTATCCAACTAATGATAATTGATATTAAAGGCACCAGAAAAGGTAATTTCCTCATTGGACCACAGATACCAATATGCATGAATTAGAGTACTGCCTTTGACTTCCATGCTTTGCCTTATTTGAATCCAAATCAATGTTGTTTCCATGCTATGCATGTTTCCATGGTACGTCTGACACCATCTTTCCTCATTTAAGAAAACATTTTTAAAATTCAAATGGTCATGTCTGTAATGCCAAAGTAAACGGTTGTTTCTTCAATGATTGACCTTCAAACCATGGGATTTTGTCATATCTTCATCAACCAGCCCATAGAGGCCCTACACTTGAGCACAATTTTCATGGTTCTTTAATGTATCACAAAATATCTCTCAAGCCAAAAAGTGCCATCCAAGTATGGAATGTGTTTCATAATTGCAGTAACAGAAAGTTTCTTTTCCCCCTCACAGTTCTCTTTCATAATTTCAGTAACAGAAAGTTTCTTTTCCCCCTCACAGTGCTCTTTCACAATTTCAGTAACAGAAATTTTCTTTTCCCCCTCACAGTGCTCTTTATATACACCTGCATAAGAAAAGAGTATACAGATTTTACAGGTGGCAAAATCCCTCTCTCTTTCTATCTGGTGTGTGTGCTTGTGTGTCAACTCATATCAACATATCAGGCACCAAACATATTTCGTAAATTAATACATTCAATCAAAAGACTTCAACGCCATTAGTAAGACTTAAACAATGATGTATAACAGTCTTACTATGAAATCACTAAAAGAAATACAATTCAACAAGAAGAAATGTACAGATTTTACAAGTGCCTCAAATCCCTGTCTCTCTTTCTATCTGGTGCGTGTGTATGTGTTCTTGTGCGTGAACACATATCAACATGTGAGGCATCAAAGATATTTAGTAAATTAATACATTCAAATGATTCAATCAAAAGACTCCATCGCCATCAGTAGAACTTCAACAACGATGTATATCAGTGGTAACATGAAATCACTAAAAGAAATACAATTCAAAAAGAAGAAATGTAGGTGTATTCATAAAAAAGAAAAACCAAATTTTGATAAATAACATTAAACTAAAAATGGCAAAGTGGCTTGAATTAACCCGCACAGTATTTTGAATAAAAAAACATAATGGCTGTACATGCACTTATGACTACAATAAGAAAAAGAAATAGCACTACAAATTTATAACTGAAGAGAACAGTGTGAAAACTGAGTAAATCGAGATGAAAGTTGTAGCTCAATAACTAATCACAAGGACACAGTTTGTATGCTCACATTTTCAGGTGTCACCATTCTCCGCAGTTCTTCCTCTGATGGTATGCGGAAAGTCCGTTTCATAAGCCACAACATCTCACCATTGCGGCCCTTCTGCAGTTGTACATTATTCAGATTTAGCATCATCACAAATACATTACATCAGGTATATCTACAAACCAAATTTTGAAATATCTTCACATAATGAATACCTCATAAGATATCTAAGTATTAGCTCACCTCAACCCACTTCTGAGTCTTTTGGTATGTCAATCTGGGCTTAGGAGCACTGCAGTAAATATACTGTGGCTCAAACACTGCTAAACACCTATGTTGCATGAGGACCCACTCCCACCCAAAAAAAAAAAACTCATGTACCTTCCATTCCCATTTCAGTAACTTGTGGACCCTTAGGAAACATCCCCAAACTGCTGCAGACTTCACTGGGGACTTGGGGAATTGCTGGCCATCCCCAAGACGTTTCAAGCAGATTTCCGAAATTTGCTGGGCAGATATCAAGGATATTCCGGACATATATCTTCAATTTTGAGAATCAAAGACATTGATGATTGGACAATATGATCATTTTTACCATCCATTATCAGTGTCTTGCACTGAATCTAAACCTGTTGTACAACTTGCAGGTCAAAACATGTGTTTTGTATGATGCAATGTTGCGATAATTGCGATCGGGAGTAAATCGGAGAGGGTTTGGAAGAAAAAAAATTGTAAAAATCCGTAAAAATCGCAAAATAAAAATAAATAAATAAATAAAATAAACAAAAAAATACAAAAATTATGATTTTTTGGGAAAAAACCGTGATTTTCATAACCCTGGTATGATCGGTTTCAATTTGGCCTTTTGGTGATCTAAATAGTAAATATCCATGTCAAGAAAATAGGAAATGTAACATTTCAAAGGGTGGATCCTTGTGGTTACTGCTCTTGCAGCTATACCAATGGTTATTATTTTTATTATTTTAAGTAATTTCAGGTCTATGATCAGTAAGCAACTCCCCTACAAAATCCCTGCTACAAAATTAAGAGAAAGTCCTGACTCCTCCGACAGAAACAGAACAACACTTCAAGGAAAACGAAGGAAACAATGTTTCCAATGTTTCCAATCAATGCGTCAGGAAGCTCCATCAAGGAGAGTAGTAATCATTTTCAAACAGGTATGCGATACATTATTAAAATCACAAAATTTGGAAATGTCTCTCCTAACTTTGAAACTACAATTCTCAAGAATTTTAAGCATGTACATCAAAGTGTCTACCAAATTATGATATGGATCAACTGAACTTTTAGTAGAGGAGAGGAGAGGATTACATTGGAAACAATGCACTCACAAAAATTCAATGATACCCAGATGTCAGTTTAAGAGATACATCATTTTTTCTAATCTTGTAGCAAGTTGCTACAGAGTACCTGTAGGTGTTGCTTTCACATATTGTGTATGCCACATCACAAAACTTAGGAATTGGGTGTCTGTAATTTTTGTTCTGGGGATTCCTTACACTAAAAACTCAAAAAACCCATGTACCTTGCGTTCATTTCAGGGACTTGTGGCACCTTAAGAAACATTCCCAAACTGCAGGGGACTTCACTGGGGACTCAAGGACTTGCTGGCTGTCGACGAGACATTCCAAGCAGATTGCAGGGACGTTCCGGACAAATTTCAGGAATACTCTAGGTAGATTTCAGGGATTTGCTGGAAAGATATCAGAGATATTCTGGGAATATATCTCGAGTTTTGACAGTCACGGACATTGATGAATGGACAATATGATCATTTCTCCCATCTATTATTTCTGTATTGCACTGAATCTAAATCTGTTGTACAAGTTCCAGGTCAAAACAAGGGTTTGGTATGAAGGGTTTCAAATCAATGTTTTAAAACTCCGACTCGGCTGAGGGTCGACTCCGACTCGGTATCAACTTGGTGGGCTCAATTTCAATGAGTCCGTCGTTGTCAAAAATACATTACATATTTATTATTTTTATAGAAAAACATAATTTTAAAGATTTTCATTCATGTTTCCAAACAAACAGCATTAGAATATAGATAGAAGACAACATATGATCAAAATAGGCTCATGAATATATCCACTATATCAAAATGGCACCCAATGCACTATCCAATACATACATGATCATGATATAGAGATCAAAACAAAAACACATAACCAAGTAGGCTAGAAACAACAGAAGTAAACTGTGACCAGTACCACTGGCTACTACTAGAGGAGGCGAGATCATGTGGATCAATCTTTGGATCAGAGTCAAACAGGGGGTCCCATGGCTCCTCATCATCATCATCTCCAACTGCAACTGTAGAAGTGGTAGCACTAGCAAGCTGTGCAGTAGCTGCAAGCTGAGATAGACAAGATATGCACTTTTGTCGTGGCTGAGCAGAGGAAGCACCTACCACTGAAGGACTCGATGGCTCTGAGACTGAGACTAATACAAGTGGATAAGGATCTGCATTCAACTGAACATTATGTTCGAGTGATGCTATCGTCTGTAATTCATAATCTATATCCTCATCAGAAGCAAACTCTATTGGATGACTCTCCACTACCCAACCTGATGTTGGATCAATGTCTTCCAACACAATGGGATCTGAATCAGGTCTTTTGTTCAACAATTGGTTGCCACTAAGCCGGAGGTTGTATTAGACATATACTAGATAATTTAATCATTTTTTATCCAAACAGTTTCTCTTCTTTCTATGAATCCTCTCAAAGATGGACCAATTGCGCTCACACCCAGTAGCACTGCAAGTTTGACTCAAAATACGAATTGCAAACTTCTGCAATTCAGGACAATGGCTACCAAAAGCCTCCCACCATTGTGCTGCAAAAAACATAGTAGTGTAATGAGTTAGCTCAACAAACTTACAAATTGTATCCAACTTTCAAATTATAAACAATTTAACAAAATAAGTATTAAGAAATTGAAAATTGAAATTTTTGTTTATCTGGCTCATCTGCTTCCCTTGCAATCTTTGCTAGGTTCTTCCCAAAGGTACCCGAGGCAGTGCTGAAGGTTGTGACCTATCGGTAATCATACTCCAATGGGATCATGCAATCAATGCAGTCAATCAATCCATCTCTAACCCCCCCCCCCCAAAGCTCCTGTCGCCTTAGCTTTATAATGATATTGTGGGTTCAAAAAATACCCAACTGCATGTACAAGGCGATGGAGTTGATTGTTCCATCTTTTATCAATGATTTCCCAGATGGGCCCATACTTAGCCACTTTATCCGTGTATGCCCTCTTTATTTGCTCCTTTGCTTGATCCATACCCTCATAAATGAAGGCCATAGCCAATCTTTCCCCATCCACCTACCAATTTTTGACCCAATCTAATTTGCCAATATCCTCAAGCATGCGGTCTATGCAATGTGCAGCACATGGAGTCCAAAAGATGGTTCTGTGTTTTTCCTCTAACAGTTTACCAGCAAGAACATAGTTAGAGGCATTATCTGTGATGACTTGAACAACATTAGCCACCCCCACCTCCTCAACAACCTCATCCAATAGCTGAAACAAAAATTTCCCATCTTTTACCTTATCAAAGGCATCAACTGATTTTAGAAACATGGTTCCCTGTGGGAAGAAGATAAGAAATTTATGATGGTACGGTTTCTTTGATCAGTCCATCCATCTGACATGATGGTACATACTGTTATTGCCCATGAGTCCTTGAAATCTTTCAAATACTCATTAATGGAGGAAACTTCTTCCTGCAAATGATACCCCCTTAGCTCATGCATAGTAGGTCCTTTGAAGCCTCTTCCAGTAGCATATATGGCATCAAACATAGGCTCATAATATGGTGAACAAGAAGCATTGAAGGGGATATCAGCATCATACCACCATCTAGCTATGTAATCACAAGCAATCTCCCTCAATTCTTTCTTCCAATGGTCATCTAATGTGGGTTGCATATGACTTCTACTAGCTTGAGGACCACGTGCATCTGATGGAGAGGAGGGAGTGAAATAACTTTTGATATTCACATCACCCTTTTTCATTTTACCCTTTCCCTTTTCTTGAATATGCTCAAAAGAGGGAGGAACATATTGGAAGGGGTTGGATGCATCAGTACAAGGGATAGAGGAAGAACCCCCAAAATCAAAATGGGGGTTGGTAGGCAGCATTTTTTGGATATTCCTTTTCCTCACAATTTCAGCCTCTAATTCATTTTGCCTAGCCTTATCTTCTTTAAACTTCTCAAAGCTGGCTAACAAATCCTTCCTAATCTCCCCAATTTTTGGTGAGGTACATGGAGTAATTTGGCCTCTAATCCCCACCAACTGTTGTTTCAGCCTATTGATGCCCCCAGGACCTTCCTTAATTTTCCTATGGTAAAATTTGCAATGCATTTGACTATCAACCATTTCAACATATTTCCAAGCAACATCTTTCACTCTAGGTGCCATTTTTTGACTTGGAAATGAAAGCAAAAAATCTAAAAATGAAACAAACAAAAAAAACATTGATTCAATGTTCATTTCTTTCACAAAAAACACTATTCGTAGTTGTACAGCCAGTACAACATCATTCTCAAACTGAAGAGTTCTCATAAGAATAGTCGAATTGATAAGCCAACTGAGGCCTAACTTGACAAGCTCAACTTCACTTGAGAGAATTATGCTGGGAGGCCTTATGTGTGATACCACACTAGCTCTATAAGGCACATACCCCATCCGGATGTCTACAAGGTATGTCCTTTAAGGATTATTCTTATCTTGGATCTTCAATCATGAACCCTCAAAGAATATCGGTCTTCTTCAACCACTCTTCACTTGTATACCTATCCTATCATCAAAGAGTATTGGTACCTTTCCTTTCTTGGATGTTATATCCTCAAAAAAACGATAGATGATTATCCAATCCTCCACCATTCTCTTTTCATCATCTAAAGAAGAGAATGCACATGTGATGTCCGACATCACTCCCTCTCATTTAGAGAGGATATCCCTATTCCTTCTTGTGCAGGGAATAGATCCTTTCTCCTATTTAAGGAGACTCCTTTGCTCCCTCTCAAATCTAGAGGAGATTCCAGACTTCTTTTCTATTTGGGAAGTCAACACCACAAGCCTTATATCTTGTCTTCATAAGAGTATCAACTACATGTTCTTCATAGGTGGCTCCCTCTGTCTTTCACATCGAGCTTGCTTTCTTTTGAGGTATCATGGAGCCATCCTCACTCTTCAATCTTGTGATAGGATCCACGTCATCTCTCTTGCTCATCACTTTTACCTTGACATCATGGATGAAGACATTATATTGAACCTTTCTAAATATTAAGTTGATTATAGC
The DNA here is from genome assembly GCA_000404065.3 of Pinus taeda. NCBI lineage: Eukaryota > Viridiplantae > Streptophyta > Pinopsida > Pinales > Pinaceae > Pinus > Pinus taeda. Next base: position 210,545 of record APFE030714450.1, read on the forward strand.
TTCCTCATGAAAGTGATCTACTTTGACCTTCAGGGTATCTTCTCACATAACTACCTTTCAATCCCAAGATGGACACATCTTGACTTCACAGTTGCCACATACCAGACATTGAGCTTTCCTCAACATTCTTCATACATTTCCATCCACACAGTTGAACTTGCCTCATCAGTCATCATGTATTCCTGCAACATTCTTCCAGGTAGCAAAATAATATGTTAACCAAATAACCAACAATAATGAAAAATCAAACTTACCTCATCATGATGACCTTCTCATTCCATTAACATCCTCATGGTCCATCTCCATATGAATCTTCCTTCATGCATTAGAGTACCCAAGGATCGAACTTGATTACCAAGTTACAAATTTTTCTTATGAAGATTATACTGGATGTTAATCATTATTCTACATATTCTAGAGAAACTCTTAATCTTTTATACATCCTTAAGTAAGTCAAATTCTTCTTTTTAAACATCATACAAACATATGAAGCATGTTACAAGATTCTATTCACATGAAATTTATCCAAGAGTCACTTTCAATGTGCATTCCTATGCTTCTTATTCCATCATCTAGCTATATGTCTCATAATGAGCCTATATCCTGACCCATTACATTCCTTCATCCATTTACCAATATTGTTTCCACATTACCTGGAATGTATACTAACTTTGTCATAGTGCTTCTCCTAAGAACCTTCCATAACGATGGTTCTTTTGAGATCATAATGATCCATCGAAGCAAGATGACTGCCTCTAACACAATGTTAGATAATGCCTAGATGATCAATCTGCCAAATGGTTTATCTATCTATTCTTAAAGACTAGATGACTCATGCAAAGCAACTTAACCAAGCAAACTCTACATATGCTACTATCACATGCTTCTCTCTATGATGTTATGCAAAATCAAGACTCTTCTAAAGTAAACAATAATACATGTTATCCTAAAGGAAAGACCAATTTTACCAAGAACTTGCCAAACAAGATGCCTTCTTTAATAGTAAATATTTTTCACTTCTTCTTTCTTCAGCTTCTTCTTAGGTTCTCCTACTTCCTCAGCTATGGGAGCCCCACCTCTTTCCCTTCTCTTGTTGTTTTGTTGGCTTGGATAGTCCCTTTTATAGTGTCAATATTCATTGCACTTAAAGCATTGAACCTTGGTCATATCTTTCTTCTTGGACTTCTTGAACATTCCTTTCTTCGGCTTCTTGACTCGAGCTACAAAGACTTGAGACTGTTCATTTGATCCAATGTCACCTTTTCCCTTGATCCTAGATTCTTCCAAAATGCATTGAGCCCACGACTCATCAAAGGGAGTTGAATCATTCTTAGATGTTGCAAGATTGCTCCATTCTGGTGGCAATGCATTTAATACACAGATCGTCATTTCTGAATCAAATATATTTCTCCAAGCCCCTGCAAGTGATCTCTCAATTGAGATATCTTCATTAGAAAGGATGCCATGTCCTCATCCTTCAAATTCTTCTTCTTATACAGTTTATTCCGCAAAGACATGTTTTGTTTGGATGTACTTATAGAGTACAAATTCACTAGTTTGTCATACATAGCCTTGGAAGTTTTCAAATTCGAAACAAATGGAACAAGAGGATCCTCCATGGATTCATCTATGACCCTTTGAGCCCTTACTTCCCCTTTCCTATACTTAGCTAGTTCTTGAGTCTTGTATTTGCTACGTTCAATTATTTCCCTAGTTACATATACCATTACCTCATACTTTATAAGTGTTAGGTCAATCATTTTCTTCCATGCAAGGTAATTCGATGTTCCAATGAGCTTATTGCTTTCCTTACAAAAAGAAGCCATATGACCTATAGATTTAGACATAGACAAATAATATGATACTTACTTGATAACCAAGATTCTCCTCTTCCTTGATGCTTTCAACCTTTCTTGACGCTCGCAAGACCTTTGAAGAAACTTCAATAATGTCCTTGAAAGATGTCTCCTGAGATTCCTCCAACAACAGCTTTTATTGATTCCCCATTTCTATTGCCATTGTAGCCCTTATTGTTATTGTTGTACCCCTATTGTCCCCATATTGTTATTATTGTGCCCTATAGAAGACCACTATTGTTATTGTTGTGCCCTTGTATTATTATTGTTATGTCGTCTTTTGATTATATTGTGAACCCTTAGACTCCTATATATAAAAAGGAGCTTTTGTCATTTATATCATCCAAGAATTATTCATTTGTGTAATGTAAAGGAGGTTGTCCCCTCGAAGAGGCTGATTTTGAAGTCATTGATCTACCTTTTCTATTTTGTGAGTTGGTTACATAACATTTGGTATCAGAGCTTTGGATTCTAGGGTTACGCTGCTCCAAACAGGTCATCGTAGCATTTTTGCTATAACTTTTTTTCTACGACATTTCAGAAGCAGAAATTAAAACCCATTTGAGCCGAAATCCTGATGAACCTCGAGTCCGAATTTTAGATCTTTTCTCACTATATCTTCGGAGATAGGATCCAAGGAGGTTAGGGTTCTTGCAGGCTCCCGAATTCTATCTCAAACAGGTGACCTGAGGAAAATCATCATAACTTTCTCTCTAAGCATCAGAGTGAAATTTCGTAAGAAGTTACTAAAAGAGGACGGCCTGTAGTTTTCTGTGTATCGGTTTCAGGTCCTAAGGTCGAAACAGTGACAAGTGGCACTTCATACAAGTTCGCTCTACTAAATCAATCTATAACCAAGTCATCGTGGGAGATTTGGCATAACTCTTCCTTGGAAAATCCAATCTTGATCAGACTTCTGGGGTTGCAAAGAGGACTCAGAGGGCTATCACAAGACGCAATTTCAGACCTTGGAGATAAAAAATTACAGAGATACAACAGATTCAATATCGATCTCCTACAAAGTGAAAAAAGCTGTGTAGTTTTTTTTAAATTTTGAATAAGTTTGGTTTAAAAAATTAGTTTGAAGGAATTCATTAGGCATAGTGAAGCATTATTATCATTAATTGATGTCCCGAAGAACGAAAATGGAAATACTTAGTAAGCAACTTGAAAGCTCTAGCATGACTCATGAAGAAGAGGAAGAAACGCAACATGATATATCAAAATCACGAGACCAATTGTAACCAAATTCACTCTCACAAAAGGTAACAGAAGCTAAGATGGATAGTTTAAAGAAAGGCGTGGAAGCTAAGATGGATGGCATGGAAGCTAAGATGGATGGTATAGAAGAAAAACTTAAAGGCAACATGGAAGATTTGAAGACAAATTTGACAAATTTGCTAGAAGAAATGCTTACTAATGGCGAAAGGGGAGTAAAGGAAACTCATGAAGAGAACAAAAGAAATGTTAATCATGATTTCATAGACTCTAACGGTGGATTGAAGACGCACCATGTTCCAAAGATCGATATGAGGAAGTTTGATGGCAAGGATCCCGTAACATGGATACTATAGATGGCACAATATTTCAATCTCCACAATGTGCAAAACACACAAAAGTTACACATTGCAACTTTATATTTGGAACCAAATCAGTTTGTATGGTATCAATGGCTTTGCTCTCGTAAATAAATTGTCACTTGGGCAATTTTTACAGAATAAATGATAGCACATTATGAGGATACAAAAAGCCACATTTTTTTTAGCCAATTGATAAATACCAAACAAAAGGGTTCAATGATAAAGCACATTGAGGACTTCCAAAAATTGAATATGAGGGTAAAAGATATTCCAAAGGAGCATAGGATTGATGTGTTCATAGGGACTTTAAAGGATAACATCCAACATGAGATTCGCCTTTGGGAACCTGATTCATTGGAGAAGGAATTCAGGTTGGCAAAAAAAATGGAAAGCACATTATGACAACAAGGAAGCCTACCACTCACAACTATAAAGATGGAAGTGTTGTTGCCCCTAGCCTTCCACAACCTACAAGGTTTACACCACAACAATTGGAAGAAAAAAGAGCAAAGGGGCTTTGTTACACTTGATATAGCAAATACACTAAAGGTCATAGGTGTGCTGAGAAGAAAATATTTTACATAGATTGTGAAGAGGGGGGAAAAAGGAATATATAAACGTCAAAAGAAAAGGATATACACTAGGAACAAAACCTAGAGAAAGAAGAAATGAATTTGACCATATCTTGTAATGCATTGGCTGGAATTACCACTCCTCAAACTATCAAGATAGAAGGACATATCAAGAAGAAAAAGGTACAAGTGTTAATTGATTCGGGAAGTACCCATAATTTTATTCATTGTACGATAGCCAAGGAACTGAATTGCTTCCTATATCTAGCACCAGAGTGTCAAGTGATGGTTGCAAGTGGAGGAACCATAAATTGCTCTGGAAAGTGCTATAATATCAAGTTATCCATGGGAGAATATGTATTGAATAGCTCAATGTTTTCCATTCCAATGGGTGGTGCTGATGTTGTACTAGAAGCCCAATGGCTACAATCCTTGGGTACAATAACTTTTAATTTTCAGGAACTTTTCATGAAATTTATTTCGGAAGGAAAGGAAGTTGAATTAAGAGGTATCACAGGGAAACCAAAAAGGATAATCACCTCTAACAGAATGACAAAGTTTTTAAAGAAAGAATAACGAGGTGTAATTGCACAATTATGCTCACTAGAGGTTCCCACATCGAAATAAATATGATAAAAGAACTAATATATAAGATGTTTAATATCATTTCTAGTGCTAAAATCACACATAACATTGAATCATGTCCTGAATAGTAAGTCCTGACTCCTGAGTCCCAACTCACGTCAAAATATCAACAAAAAATATAATAATGTATCTCATCATGTCATAATGTCATATACAATAAAATGAAGAAAATAACTATAATAACAGTGTATAGCATAACTTGTTATGCGTACGACTATGAAGAAACTACAAATGTTTATTGTGAATTTTGACTTTTTAATAATCTTCGGTTGTGCATAATAATAGCACATAGTATAACTTGTTATGCTTAAGACTATGAAGCAACTACAAATGTTTATTGTGAATTTTGACTTTTCAATAATCTTCCCTGGACAACTAGAGCACACCCCAAATTTCTCAAGAAATGGCAGGTTGGAAACAGCTATATATATATATATATATATATATATTATTGCCATCCCCTGAAAGCTTTGGTGGTCGCTCTAGCCATCCTAGGGACATGTCCCCCATCCCCGAAACTAGTGCAACATAGCTAAATAGTAAATACCCACATTCCTTAACAAAAAAGTAATTTCTACAAACTTAAGGTGACAACTTCTCAACTAAACTTTGGCACACTAAACCAAAACTAACGTAAATATAGTGATTGTAAATTACTGTGACACTTAGATGGCAAATGTAGACAAAACTAGCTGGTCTAATTCTTCATGTGCAATATTAAGGAGAAGAAAAAGATATAAAAACCTGATACATCTAAATTCCCATGCATAAAAAACATTGAAGAAGACAGCTAGTGACTTATTTTGGGCAATTAAAAGGTTATCATACAACACGGAAGGGATTTCATAGACAAACAAAAATCAGAGAGACTAACCTTTACATGCAGAATCATTTGAACAACTTATCTACATTTACTTTGCAAAATTGTGGCATATCAATTAGCATTCCTCCAAAGGAAATCCCATACAAAATCTCCATACCTGAAGATCTGCACAGTGTTTCAGCCGCTTCCTGAGAAATGACTCTGAATGATTGGGAAACTGAGCCATCAACTCATCAGCACGAACATGAGGACGACACCCAGGCTTCTCTGTTGCACGAAATTCACGATATATGTACACCAACAACCTGTTTGCCAAATAGTTTTGAAGGTTTTTAGATCCTGGAGCGACTACTTCCATGTGAGGCTCCTGCATAAAGGGATAAAAATACATAGCAATTGTCAGATTCTACTTACCAAGCACAAGATAAAGAAGAGAAATAACAACTTTAAATTGCAAAATAACATTCATATTGAGGATAATAATGATAAAACGGTAGCAAACCAAATATAAAAGGCATGCAAAACACCAACAGAGGACGAACAGTATGAACAAAGGTGGTGAAGACAACATAGACATAACTCTACAGGGGAAGATTCCTTGAAAGCTCAGAATAAAGTTCAAAAACCAATCACATTAAATATGCCTACTATTTCTCTGGGCAAGGGAAGTTGAGAAATTTGGTCCTCCCCATGCAGGCAAGATGACTCTTAATGAAAATACAAAATACAAAATAGATCCTTTATGCCAAATTAAGATAACATTTATTTATTTAACCAAGCATGAAATGAAAGGAAACACTAAAATTTTAAATTTGGTGAAAGCCCACATAGAAATTTAGATTAGAAAAAAAATCTCAACAGAACTTTTGGCATGCATGCATAATATTGGTAAATCTTCTAATGCATTTCAAAACGTTTTATATGCATAATTTGTTGTTCTATTGTCACCTAAAATAGTCATTATAGAGAATGAAGTTATATGGTTTGACTAACAGAAAAATCGATTCAGCCACAACTTAAAAACTCCTCAATTCCTCAATTCCCATCTCCTTCCAAAAACTCATGAAATCCATAGATCAGTCTTACTTTTAAGACATAATAGTTACTGATTCCTTAAAAAATATTCATTCATTTGGATTAGGTTGACTTATAAGTATTCCAAAGATCCTATATAGAATTGTTTCCAAGATTTTGTATTAGAAAAGGGAATAATTCCAAGAACTGTTGAATAGAGGAGAAATAACATCCATATCTTTATTTATCTATCTATATATATCATATTTATGTGGAGCAGCATAACCAGACAGGAACTCACCAGTTCAAACTGTTTTGCCAGTTTTCTGGTCTAGTTTTTCCCTTAAATCAGTTTTCTGCATGTCTTTACACAAACTGAATTGTTCCAGCAGGAACCACATGAACCAACAAGTTTAGGGAGCACCCAACCAACAACAATTTACCAAATAAAAAAAATTTAAAAATAAATTAGAACACCTAAGAGGTGTAACTCCTTCCTAAGCCCTAATCCTAACCTGCTTAAAGATGACCCTATATATTTGCCTCACACTCTTCTCACTGAGCACTTGCAAGCCACTTCCACCACGAGATGTTCCAAGGCACTAGTGATCCATAAATGGAGTTATAGCCCAATCAATTCACCAAAAAGATTCCTCTGCGGAAGTTAAATTCCGATCATTGTTCTCAAACTTGTACAAATATCTGTAACACCCAAAAGGTGCAACTCCTTTCTGATCTCTAAACCTAACATATTTAAAGAAGAAGACCCCATCTATTTGCCTCACACTATGCTCATTAAGCACTTGCAAGCCACTTCCACCACAAGATGTACCAAGCAATAGTGATCCATAAATGGACTTATAGCCAAATCACCTCACCAACATTAATCCTCTGTGGAAGTTAACTTCTGATCTCTGTTCTCAAACTTATACAAATATCTGTGTCCTTGGTGTTGTTAAATTTCTAACACCAGCCAGATTTATTTTCAATCGGAAATTTAATTTATCCCAAACAGTTTATTTATTTACCCAAATAATTAATGAATCACCAAAAAATAAAATCACCGGTATTTTTAACTTCTAGAATTGAATATATGCAGCGCAAATAAATCAATGAGATCAATCACACACTGCAAAATAATTCACCCACAACAATTCCCATCATTTAATTATCTGGAAAATCTGGGTTTTTCGACCCAGAGAGATACAAAGAAAAATACAAAATCCCATAAGTATGAAATTAACCTCCAGATGAAATTACCCTGAAGAGCTCGACCCAAATACTCAGCCAACAACTTGACCTGCGCCCTACTTGCATGCCATTGATGTGCACTAGGGAAAACTTGGCCCTCAAGCAACTCTCCTCTACATAAAATCAGTCTCCTTCCGGCGACTCGGCCCTACAATCTCCTCTTACTCAACCCTCTTTAATTCACCCCCAATCCACTCGTACTTCTCCTTTGTGCAGCTAGTCCACAGATCCACTTGCACTTAGAGAAAACCACTTTCTCTAAATGATGACTCGCTCACACAATTTGTGTCTTCACCTTCTTGCTAGGCTCCCTTTATAATCTTTATTAAGTCCAAATCCCTAACCGCAAACTCCCTTCTAGAACCATCTTGGAGATCAACGGTTAAGATTATTTCTAAATCGCTTAAATAATTAAATTATTTACCCTTAGAAAATATGTAACACCAGACTTGCAACTTTTATGAATTCGTTGAAGAATTACACAAAGTATCTGTAATAGATAGTTTTTATTAAATGAATACTTGAAGGATGATTTACATTCGCTCAGATGGGACGGGTCACGACGGTAAATGGTCATGCCTTTTGGCAATGACTTTTCATTAATTAATAATATTTAAAATTCTTTAAAATAAATAATTAATTACAAATCAATTATATATATATATATATATATATATATATATATATATATATATATATATATATATATATATATATATATATATATATATATAATAATTTATTTTATGAGTTATTTATTCATAACATTGCCCCACCCTTAAAAATTGCTTTGTCCTCAAAGCAAAGGTAATGAGGCGTATTGTTGTCAGAACTTCTTTGTTTCCCATGAGGAATCTTCTTCTGGGAGTTTTTCCACTTAGTTAGATATTCTCTTATGTTTTTGGAGTGCAATACCTTCTCACATGTCACTAGGATACATTCGGGTTCTATGACAATCATTCCTTCTTCATCGACTTCAAGTATCTCAATTTGAGCAGATTGGATTTGAGCTAGTAATTTTTTGAGACACGAAACATGGAATACATTGTGGATTCGGCAGTTATCTGGTAGTTTCAATCCATACGCAATGTCATTGATCTTCTTGATTATTTGGAAAGGCCTATAGAATTTTGGAGCCAACTTGTTCTTCCCTTGTTGTTTCAAAGATAACTACTTGTAGTCTTACGAAGACCCAGTCTCCTTCAAATTCTCTTTCAAAAGGGTGTTGGTGAGCTTGTTGCTTCATTCGATTGTTGGCATTTGCTAAGTTTTCCTTTAATATCTGGATAATCTTTTGACTTTCTTCCAAATAGTTCTTCACTACTTGAACCTTAGAATCATTTAATGCAAATTTCTTCCATTTTGGGGGTTCCTAACCATATAGAGCTTGGAATGGGGTTATTTTGGCTAAGGTATGATAGATGGTATTGTACCACCATTAAGCTAGATGCAACCATTATGACCATTTGTTTTTCTTATCAGATATGAAGCATCATAAATATGTTTCTAGACATTTATTTACTATTTCAGTTTGTCCATTGTTTGCAGATGATAGGATGAACTGACATTAAGGGTTATCCCAGCTTGATTGCAAAAATCCTTCTAGAAAATTCCCTTACATATTACATCCCTATCACTAACAATGACTCTGGGTAGACCATGTAGCTTGTAGATGTTTTTGCAAAAGACTTCTGCAATCTGCTTGGTTGCGTTTGTTTTCTTAACTGCTACGAAATGTGCATATCTAGTGAGTCTATCTACTACAACAAATATCTTGTCCCTACCTTTAGACATAGGTGAGCCATCGATGAAATTCATTGAAATTTCCTCCCATTTCTGATTTGGAATATGTAAGAGGTGTAACAACCAAGGAATTGAGACGTTTTCGCTTTTACTTCTCTGACAGATGGCACACTCAGCGATGTACTTCTAAATTTCCTTACTCATTCCCTTCCAATAGAATGATTGACGTATTTTGTAATGTCTTCAAGAACCCAACATGCCCAGTTGCTGGGGAATTGTGTGATTCTTTTAGAGCCTTTATTTTAAATTTAGATGGACTTAGATAAATTTTACCCATATTACATATTATGTCACTTTTCCATTCAAAATCAAGATGTTGTTTGATGTTTTCGATTATTGAACAAAACTCTGGATCTTTGGCATACTCAGCCTGAATCTTGTTCAACCAGTCAGGAACTACTACCAATGTGGAGCATGTTGTGGTGTCTTCATCTTTTCGTGAGAGACCATCGATAGCAACATTATCTTTTCCCTTTTGTGTAAAATTTCCATGTCAAATGCGACTAGTTTCTCTATCCAATTTTGTTGTTTTGTTGATAAGGTTTTTTGTTGTAACAAGAACTGAAGACTGTTGTGATTTGTACAAATTGAGAATTTACTTCCTAATAGGTATTGACGCCAATTGCTTAATGCATAAATAATGGCCAACATCCCTTTGTATTAGCTAGACTTCAAGCTTTCCCTTTTATCAACCTTCTGACTTCGTAAGCTGTGGGACGAATGTCTTGCATTAAAACTGCTCTAATCCCAAATCTTGAAGCGTCACATTCTACCACAAAAGGTTTAGAGAAATTTGGGGTTGCTAGTACCCAGGTAGATGACATTATCTTTTTTAAGGATTCAAAGCATTTATCTACTTTCCTATCCCATTGAAAGGAATTTTTCTTAAGTAGATTTTTTAGTGGAGCAGTCACGTGTGTAATTTTTTATGAACCTCTAGTAGTATCCGATCAATCCAAGGAATCCTCTGTGTTTTGCTACATTCTTTGGCTTGGGCCACTCTTTGATTGCTTTAATCTTGTCGAGATCTACTCTGACTCTTTCCTTGGATATCATGTGCCCAAGGTACTCAACTTCCTTTTTGCTAAAGGTGCACGTTGAGAATTTGGCATAGAATTAATTCTTCTCTAATATAGATAGTACATCTTCTAAATGCTTGAGGTGCTCCTTCCAAGTCATGCTATAGATGAGGATATCATCAAAGAAAACTAATACAAATTTCACAATTGTGGATGAAAGAGTTCGTTCATGGTTACTTGGAATGTGGTTGGAGCATTCGTTAATCCAAATGGCATCACCTTAAACTCATAATATCCTTCATGTGTCCTAAACGCGGCCTTCTCAATATCCTCTAACCTTACCCGTATTTGGTAATAACCTAATCTCAATTCTAATTTTGAGAAGTATTTTGCACCATGAAGCTCATCTATAAACAAAATGGGGAACTTGTTTTTAATGGTTATCTTGTTTAATCCTCAATAATCTACACACAGTTTGAAGGATCTGTCTTCCTTTTGGATTAACACTACTGGGGTTGCATAGGGACTTCTGCTTTTAGTAACGACTCCACACCTTAGCAAGTCTTGGATTAAACTTTCTATCTTTCTTTTGTGATGACGAGGATAGCAATATGGCTTGACATCCATGCGTGTTGCATCTGGTTTGACTTCAATGATATGTTCGATCTTCCTTTCTAGAGGTAATGTCATAAGCAGCGCTTAAAATACCTTGTTATATTTCTAAATCGAGGTTGTAACCTTCGGTTGTTGCTGAGTTCCTTCTATAGATAATATTTCTAACTATTGACATTGTGCAACGAACATTGGTTCAATTTCTCAGCTAACCCTGCTCCAGAAATTGAACTCACTGGTCTCCCTCAATGTGTTCTCCAAGTGACCCTCAAGCCTCGTCTTATACTTTTCTTGTTGACAGATCAACGGCCGAGATTAAGTCCCTAATCAGCGGCTAAGATTAACTCTGGCTTGATCCGTGACTTTTGGACCATTCGAACACAGTTTTATATTAATTCACATTAATATTTTATTTTCCCTAAGTTTAGACTTAGGGACTCCATTAAAAAATATTAATTATTTTTATATCTCCCAAACTATTTAGAATCTGCCCAAACCCTTTCTGGGTATTAGAGACCTCATGTGCCTTAGCCTCTCCACCAATTTTTGTAGCTAGAGCACATATGATGCTACCTCAAACCAACACTCCCTCTTAGCGAGGACTGTGCTCTAGTAGTACTCCTTACTAAGTATCATCGTAATCATCTGGCATCGATCACTGTGATGATTCTAAGCCTCCCTACCCAACATCCTTTGCACTAATGTATCCTGTACTGTTGCCCATGGCTTTGCATCTGTACAACATCTCCCTCTGCATTCGTGTTGTTGTTGGTCCTTTCTCCCAACACTGCATCCGCACTACAACTCCCTCTGCATTCGTGCTGCTATCACTCCCTTTTCTGCTTCTGAAATGGGTTCTTTACCATCCCCATCTTTTCCCTGAAGTAGTCAAACTTTGTCCTTCCAAGGGCCTTGGTGAGGATGTTTGCCACCTGATCTCCTGTAGGAGTGTAGCTCAATTGTACAGCTCCTCGTTGGATACAGTCTCTAACAAAGTGACATCGGATATCAATATGCTTCGACCTATCATGAAACATGATTCTCAGAGAGTTTGATGCAACTCTGATTATCGCACATGATCCTGGTTGCCTCCATATTCCTTCTCAATAGGTTCACAAGCAGTTTTCTAAGCCATATGGCCTCACACGAAGTTGTGCTTGCTGCCATATATTCTGCCCCAGATGAGCTCAAAGCCATGGACTTATGTTTCCTACTGCACCAGGAGGTCATTCCTGATCCAATGTTGAAACAATACCCAAAGGTACTTTTCGATCCACTGAACTTCCTGCCCAATCTGCATCAGTAAATCCACTCAAATTGATATCCTTACCTTTGGTGTACAGTAGCCCATAATCGATTGTTCCCTGTAAATACCTAAGAACGTGTTTGGTTGCTGCCCAGTGTGCCCTCTTTGGTTCCACCATGAACTGACTGAGGGTGTTGATAGTGTAGCAAATGTCTGGCCTGGTATTGACCAGATACACCAGGGACCCTATGAGCTACCTGTATAGGGTGGAATCAACATCCCTGTCTTCTGATGCATCAATCTTCTTCCAGTTGGTGATCATTCGTGTAGCCACGGGTCTACAGTCCTCCATCCCGAATCTTTTCAGGATTTTTGTAGCATACCTCCCTTGCCCAAGGAAGATTTCTCCCTTCACTACCAAACTTCCAACCCTAGGAAGTAATGCATATGTCCCAAATGCTTCATATCGAATTTTGTGGCTAGATTCTTCTTGCAATCCCTAATGAGTCTGGATGATCCTGTCAGAAAGAGATCATCCACATACAATACTAAGATTAGCGGCTCGTTCTCTACAACCAGATAGTAGAGATTCGGATCCGTGTCACTCTTGACAAATCCCATCTTCTGCAAGTAGCCATCTATTCGACCATACCATGCCCTCCATGCCTGTTTCAGCCCATACAAGGTTTTCTTCAATCTGCATAAATGAGACTTCTTCTCATGAGTCTCAAAGCCCTCTGGTTGTTCAATGTATACCTCTTCTTCTATTACCCCGTTCAGAAATGCCGTTTTGACATCCATATGATGAATCTCCCACCCTAAGTCCCCTGAGATGGGGATTTGGGACACGAAGGATTCGAGAATCGTGGTGTCGGATTCGAACACGCTGACCCCCCAGAACAAGACACGTTAGGACACGTTATTTATTATTTTATTAAAATATATATATATATTATATATATATATATATTAAATTAGATATTATCATATTTCTTACACAAATTTTAATTAATGATACAAATTTATTGATTTCAAACATAGATCTTCATCTATAGCTATTAGCATGCATAGTACATACAAAATTCAAATAAATGTCAGTGGTACTGGTCACATTACACCTGTTACCCCCTAACACAATGTTAATCTGGTCACTGACTGTGCATTAATCAATTTTAACTGAGGCTTATGTTTATATCACATAAATTGGTAGAATGATATGATAAAGTTCATAAATGACTCAAAATTTTAATGTTGTTGTTCCATCATTGAATAGTTAAATTGCTGCAACCTTGGGTTGGCATTATCCAATGGTTGAAAGGGTACTCATACATTCTTCTTAATGAAAACAGGAATGCAAAACTTCTAGCGGAAAGACAATAGATTCAGACTTTTTAAGTGTCACAGGCTCACAACATTCAAGATTTGAAACATTGATTCTCTCAGCTCTGTGATCAAAATGTTTACAATGCCAAGGTTTCCAATGTTCCATCAATCCAACACTGAATAGCATTGTAAATTATAATTATATGAGATGGTAGCTGTATTTTACAGGTGAGATTGTAATATTTATCTCATAGGTTAATATTGTACATTGAATATGACATTCTTAATTATATAAAATTAAAAGTAAAATAAATTTGATATATAATAAAAAGTCAAGTATGGGCTGGTGGGTGCAGAATGGGTTATTGTGTGTCTTAAAAGAACGATTGAATCATCTTATGTATGGGAAATTTAGTAAGTCATTAAACAAACTTTGTATTTTATGGTTTGAATATAGTTAACAACTCTCGCATACAAACGCAGATTGTGACAGGGGATTCAAAAGCAATGTTAAATCAGATGGTAATGAACTGCACCTTAGTCGATTACCTTCAAGTTACAGCAATCATACAACTTGGAACTTTGGAAGTTTTGTTATAAATTTGTTGTAGGTGTTCGACACAAAATTTTATTTGCTGGACCATATCCTCACTGTTTTATTTAAATTTTATACTATCAAGTCTTCCAAAATACTTCTATACGTCTCATGACAGGCGACAGCTCATAAATTAGAAGTTAGTCTCTATGCCATTTCTGTAGAGGAATGTCAATCGGGATCACTGTTCTGCGATGTCATCTAGTTACAGAACAGTGTCATTGTTAAGTAGATTACTACTTGTCTTATAAAGACAATTCACACCATCATATATTTAATATTTCACTGCCATAACCAGTGCAAACACGCCCTTTTCATTCTCTCGCTGAGCTTAGCCAATCCTGGAAACCGGACACGTGTCCTAAAATCGCGACACGCCGCTGAAAATCGCGACACACCCTCTGACACGACGTGCCCTGTGATTTGGAAACGAATCTGGACCGAATCGTCTCGGATTCGCAGGGGGCTTAGGACGAATCCGATGACTTAGCTCCCATCCCATCTGAGCTACAAGAGATATCACGGTCCTAATAGATGTATGCATGGCTACTGGGTTGAAGGTCTCCTCATAATCAATTCCTTCCTTTTGAGTATACCCCTTAGCCACAAACCTGACCTTGTATTTCTCAACATTACCGTCTGCAGCGTATTTGATCTTGTAGATCCATCTTGAACCTACCACTGGTCTGTCTTGAGGCCTTGGCACCACCTCCCAGACATCATTCACCATTATGGAGTTGTACTCCTCTACCATCGCATCTAAACAAACCTGACGTTGAGCTGCCTCCTTGAAACTGGCAGGCTCTCCATCCTGAGCTACTAATGTCTGATACCTATCTGTCTGTTTTCGCTCCCGCTTATTGTTTCTTGGCGCACCGATGAAGTCCTCTGCATCTCGCAAAATCTGACGAAGTTCCCTGCTAGTTCTTCCTCTAACAGCAAGGGCTTTTTTTAGCTCCTCCTCATCTTGAGAATCTCCTTGCCCTGAAGAAGAATCCTTTACTTCTGTTGGTTGAAGAGGCTTAACCAGCTGCTCCTCTTTCAACTGCTCCTTGGAAGGCATCTCACGAGATCTTCTAAAAGCCCTGTCCTCCATGAACTTTACATCTCGTCGAACTACTACCTTCCTACTCCCTGGAAGATAGATTCTGTATGCCTTAGCGTTCTTGCTATATCCCACCAGATATCCCTTTTCCGCAGTTTGATCCAGCTTCTTCCTCTTTTCTTTGGGTATGTGGCAATATACTAAACTCCCAAATATCTGGAGTAATCTTGCCCAATGCCCGATGAGGAGTCCTATTATGAACATAGACTAATGTGTTGCATGCTTCCGCCCACATGAATTTTTGCATATCCTGATCATACATCATGGCCCTAGCTACTTCTACAATAGTCATGTTCTTTCTTTCTGCTACTCCATTCTGCTCCGAATTGTAGGGAGTTGTCCACTCCCTTCTGATGCCTTCCTTAGTGCAAAAATCAGTGAATTCCTTATCAACATACTGTCCACCACTATCTGAGTGCAAAACTTTTATTTTCTTCCTAGTCAAATTCTCCACCAGAGCCTTGAACTCCTTGAATCGACAAAAAACCTCATCCTTAGTTTTCAAAAAATAAATCCAAGTTTTCCTTAAGTGGTCATCAATGAAGGCAAGGAAATACTTGGCACTACTGAGAGCTTTAACGGACATAGGTCCGTAGATATCTGAGTGTATCAATCCTGGTACACTCTTGGCCCTGTGTTTGCTCCTAGGAAATGTTGCCTTGGCATACTTTTTTAGAGTGCATCCCTTGCATACATCATCTCATTCCGTACTCAGATTTAGAACTTATGTTACAATGCTCCTGAGAATTCTCAAAGCTCCATGGTGCAAGTGACCCATTCTTTTGTGCCATAGTTCATTCAAGTCCTTGTCTCCATGACTGCCTATTAGTGCCATTGGTGGTTCTAGTTGTAATCTCTACAACCTATTACTTTTGATCCCAATCTGCACTTTCTTTTTCCAACTCGAGTGTTTGACGTATACCTTCTCCTTCATGAAGTAGACGTCACAATCCTTGCCTTGAAGTTGTGACACGGAAAGTAAGTTCATCCCCAATCCTAGTACATGCAGCATATTTGTAGCACGGAACCGTTCTCCTAATTCTGTTTGAAAAACTATGGTACCCTTCCTTATTGGAGTACACTTTGCCTTGTTCCCCATGGTGATCTGAAAGTTCATCTTCTCTTCTCGATATTCTGAAAAACATTCCCTGATTCCCGTCATATGCCACGAAGCTCCACTGTCTACATGTCGCACTTTTGATAATGCAAAACTAGTCATACAAGCCACTTCTTCTTCCAACCTGGAAGCCAACATAAAGAAATCAAAGTCTCTTTCTCTTATGCAATCTTATGAAAATCTGTGTGAGTCCCCTGACATGGATGCCTCTGCATCGTGGTCTCAACCCATAACTGATTTTCCCTTCTTGTCTCTGATTACTTGCTCTGATACCATGTGAAAATCTAAGTAACCGGATTCGTTGAAACACCCCGACGAATCCGAATCCTGCAAATCGGATACGATTCAATGGGAATTCGAATCCCAGAACAGCATTCGACGAGTCCGAATAGGATTCGTACAAATATTGTACGAATCCCGTATAGGCTAGACGAATCTCGATTCTGGGATTCGTATCCCAAAAAACAGACTCCCATGGGTTAAAAAAGATGCATTTCCTTTATTGCTTCACGTTGTTTGTCATTTCACTTTGCATTGTTTGAGCTGTGGGCAAGGAAATAAGGGTCTGGAGAAAGGAGCTAAGGGAGCAGAGCGTTTGGCAAGGAGATTCAAGCACCAGGTAACTGCATTTCAGCCCCATTTTTTTGCATCTCTTATTCTATTATAGCAATTTGAATATGATTTTTTGTTTACAAATTTGTGCATGTTTTGTTCATTTTTTTTCTTACAGTATTCATGGCTCAATCAAAGGCAACAGTTAGGGGGCAAAGGAAGGGCAAGAATGTCTCCATTGGAGATGCCCCTCCTCCCCCAATATCATCAAAGTCTGCTACAAGTAATGTTGAGGGAAGAGAAGGACTTAAAGACAACATTGAAAAATATCCCTTGTGAAATTATGTCACAAGAGAGGATGGGACAAGCACCAGGGGGAAGGGAGGAGGCAATGTGCAATGGAGATGCAACCTTTGTCACATTGCTTTCAAAAGCACATATTTCCATGTGAAAGGCCATTTGTTGGCTTTACTGGGTTGTGGGATTGGAGCTTGTAAAGTTGTTCCTTTACAAAATAGGAAAGAAATGGAAAAGGAGTCCAATGTTGGTATGGAAAATGTGGCTTCAAAATCAAGAAAACCAAAGAATGAAGACCCCCTTCCATTTTTGAGGAAAGGCACCACCAAATTTCCATTTGAGAGTTCTACTTCTACTAGGGGACAAGCAGCAAAAAGAAGAGCACTTGGTCCAATGGACAAGATTTTCCAAAATGAGAGACGGGAAGAGCTTGATCTCACCATTGCCTTCTTCTTTTATCAAAACTTCATATCATTTAATGTTGCACGCTCACCTCTATTTATTGAGATGTGTCGAGCTATAACTCAAGGGGCTCCATCAGGGTATGTGCCTCCTAGGTCAGAGAAGTTGAGAACCACATTGTTGACGAAGGCAAAAAAGGAGGTGTGTCAGGCCAGGCAGTAACTCCATTAGACAGAAAAACCGATTCCTCTTATTCCATCAGGTATGTTATTGTTATATACAAAAGGGTGTAACTGTTCAGTTCATCTCCTGATGACTGTTCACATTCCTAATTTAATTATTTACATGAATTCACCCAATCGTGAGGATTAGGTGTCAACATTCCCCCCCCTTAATCTGAAGGGATGTTGGTGAGTCCAAGCATCGTTCTGAATCTTTCAAGCTTTTCTCTTCCAAGCACTTTGGTGAAGATGTCTGCAATTTGCTCATTTGTGGAACAATGACAGAGATGGATTGTTTTGGCCTCAACATGATGTCGGATCAAACGATATTTAGTATTGATGTGCTTTGTTTGATCATGGAACTTTCGGTTCTTGGCCAACTTTATTGGAGTTGATTGTACTTGTTTTACCTGCAAATCTTCAAGAATTTTCCTGAGCCACACAATTTCTTTTGTTGCTTCAGCTGCTACAACGTATTCTGCTTCTGTTATGAAAACTGTTGGAACTGATTGTTTGCGTGATCTTCAGGAGACAGCGCCTGATCCAAGACTCATAGCATATCCTGAAGTAGATACCCCAGTTTCTTTGTCTCCATCGAAGTCTGAATCAGAGTATCTGATCAAACTGAAGTCATCCACCTGTGTGTACTTGCTTACAAAGTCTTGAGTTCCCTTCAAGTACTTTAGAACTCTTTTTGCAACAGACCAATGTCCCTCACAATGCTTTTGCATAAACCTAGAGAGGATTCCAACAGCAAATGAAATGTCTGGTCTGGTAGTAGTTAGGTAGTTGAGACTTCCTACAAGCTGTCCATACTTTGTTGCATCCTCAAATTTCTTTCCTTCAATAGATGTGAGCTTTAAGTTTTGTTCCATTGGAGTAGTAAGAGGATTGCACTTTGTCATGCCAAACCTGTTCAACAAATCTCCAATGTATTTCTTTTTAGAAAGAAATATGGACTTTGGATGTTGGGTTACTTCAATGCCAAGATAGTAATGAACATAGCCCAAATCAGTCATTTCAAAACTTTTTCCTAATTCTTTCTTTATGGATGCAATGTAGCTTTCATTGTTCCTTGTCATTAAAAGATCATCTACATATACCACAAGATATACAACTATTTTTCCAACTTTCTTGACAAATAAAGTTGCATCATCAAGATCAAAATGATTGAAGTTGAGTTTCAGAAGATGCTCAGTTAGTTTTTCATACCAGGCTCGTGGTGCTTGTTTGAGGTCATACAAGGACTTCACAAGTTTGCATACTTTATGTTCATGTCCTTTCACAACAAATCCTTCAGGCTGGGACATAAAAACATTCTCTTTTAGATCTCCATTCAAGAAGGCAGTTTTTACATCCATTTGATGGAATTTCCAACCGTTTTGAGCTGCTAGTGCAAAGAGTGTTCGGATGGTGGCCCATTTTGCTGTGGGTGCAAAAGTTTCCTCATAATTGACCCCTTCCTTCTGTGCAAAACCTTTTGCCACAAGCCTAGCTTTGTGCTTGTCAAGTGAGCCATCAGCTTTGTACTTGTTC
>APFE030714450.1:230133-253529 GCA_000404065.3 Pinus taeda
CCAAGTGTCGTTCTTTATGAGGGCATCATACTCCTTTTGCATCGCTTCTTTCCATTCATCATGAGAAGCAACTTTTTTTAAATGAAGTTGGTTCAAAATCTGTAGACAAATTTAATTCACAATCATAAGAAACATCCATATCAACTGGTGAATTAGAGTCATCTACATCACCTCAAGTTTGCCGATTTGAATTTCTGGTTCCTGTTTTTCCAATTTCACCAGGATGAACACTTTCAGGTGTTTTCATCAACCACTTTGGGGGACCTTTCTGAGATGGTCCAGGCTGCTCTGTTGATTGAGTTGGGACTGAATCAAGATTGAGTCTCCCAATTCTATCAATTACATCACTTAAAGCATCATCCGTTGTTGGAGTTTCAGTCGGGGGAGAGTATTCTCAGAAGAACAGATCCATCATGTTGATCTAGAAAGGAACTCCCCTTCAATAATGTGGAAATCTTGATTAACAAATTTCCTGAATATATTTTGGTTTTGCGATTCTAATCCAAGCGATCAAGTTGCCACTCAACTAACATTGTCATATTTGGATGATTCAAGAAATATACAATCTCTAGATACAGCAAACTTTTTATTTACTTTCAATCATAGAGGGCGGTATGCTTTGGAGGTGTTTGAATACCCTAGGAAGATACACTTACGACTTCTAGCACCAAGTTTGTTTCTATGTACCTTTGGTATCAAAGCATAACAAGTGGAACCAAAGACCCTGAAATGTTTTACCAAAGGAACATGTCCATACCACAATTCATAAGGACTCTTGTTTCTTATAGCATTAGATGGACATCTATTCTTTATATATGCAGCACATAGAACAGCATCAGCCCAAAACATTATCTTTACATTTTTGAAGAAAAGCATGCATCGTACCATATTCAAGATTGTTGTATCATTCTTTCAGCTACACCATTCTGTTGGGGATTATAACGCACAGCTGTTTGATGTTTGATCCCATGTTGGCAAAGAGCACATTCTGGTGTAGTCATCAATAAATGTCATGATATATTTATTTCCATCTGCAGAAGAAACAGGCATTGGACCACATAAATCTGAATGAATGAGTTCAAGTTTCCTATGTGTTCTTGAATGTGAATCATGAAAAGACTGTTTGTTATGCTTTCCTAGAATGCAAGCATCACATTGCTTAAGTTTTCTAGGAATTGTAGGCAAACCAGCAACAGCATTTTTCTTCAATAAGCGAAGACTGTCATAGTTCAAATGTCCAAATCTAGCATGCCATAATAAACTTGATGGAAGTGTACCTTCTTCATGATGAGAATTGTATGAGACATGTTGTGCACGAGCAGAGGTTCCTTGCAGCTTGAGAAGCCTTTCTTCTATTCCCCTCATGACAAGTGAGTGGTCAGATGCTTTTCTCACCTCAAGCTTGCCATCAGACATATGAATGGAGTGACCTTGCTGGCGGATGTGAACCAAGGACAGCGAGTTTCTCTTCAGTTGTGGGAGATATAGAACATGGTGCAGAAGAAAGTCTGGAAGACCAGGCAATTTAAGCCTGATTGTGCCAAGCCCTGATGACTTGATTTTTGATTGATCTACAAAGTATACTGCTCCATCAACATTGTCAGTGAAATCTTCAAAAAAATCTTTTCTATGAGACATGTGGCAGGTTGCTCCTGAATCAAGCAACCAATCATTTTTCCATGAAGCAAGTGAAGCATTAAAGAAATCTTCATTTACTCCAATGTTACATTGTGCCTCAACATAATGAGCGGATTCAGGTGCTTTACCTTTGTCTGTATCATCAGTTTTACCTTTTTGTTGGTTTCTTTTCTGCTCAATTTTGTCCCATGGTAGCTTGCATGTATTGGCATCATGTGATCCATTTCTTTTGCAGCGAATATAGTGTAAATCTGTCTTTTCTCCTTGAGAATGTCTACCCCCCCCGCCTCTGAAATATCTTCCTCTTCCTCTTCGTCCACCTCTTCCTCTTGTAGAATCTTGAGCATGATGCTTTTCTTTATGAGCAAGGCACACAGTCTCTTCGAAGATTCAGGGGTTGTCTTCTTTCCAAAAGCTTTCTCTCTTTCAACAAACTTTTTCACAAGAGAGTCAAAGGTTATATCTTTGAGATTTCCATTTGCTTGTAATGACTCAAGATAAATGGAGTAAGTAGGATAAAGTGCCTTGAGAAAAGCAATAAGAGGAATATCCAATTCAACCTTAGTGGATTTGATATCATGCATTATAGACTTTACCTCAGATGCAAGAGCAAGAGCATCATTATTTTGCAGTTCAAGAGTGAAGAGTTTAATCATGAGTTGAACGACTTCAAGTGCAGAATGTGAGTCATAGAGTTCTTTCAGCTTTTGTAAGGCTTCAAAGGCAGTTGAATATGACGAAATATGGCGACTCACCTCTTCATTTACAGATGATGCGATTAATGCATAAGCTTTGCTGTTCTTGTTTTCCTAAATGACGAGTTCTTTCTCTGAGGTAGGCTGTACTGGGTCATTGTCTCCTTCTCCGACACACACTCCTTTCCAAAACTCATTGAAAATGAGAGTGTGTTTTATCATCCGAGACCATTCAGGATAGTTCTCCTTGCCAGTGAGAAATATTCCCACCATAGATATGATTGAATGCATTGTAAAATCCGAGAGCTGTAAAAATACTTTTGCTGGCAAAAATGTGCTTTTGTGGAGAGAAAAAAACTTCTGCTGCTAAAAGAAAATTGATTATGATATCAAAATGTGTTCTGGCCTCAAACAATATATTAAACACAGTCAAACGCAAGAGCGTTAACTATGTTAGTCACTTTGAAAACAGCTTTATGAAAACAATACTATGGTAGCCAAGCTTCAGATTCACAATAATCCTGAAGAAAAATTTGATGTGTTCTCTTCAAAGGAATCGTTTTTTTCGCACAATGGCATTTGCCACCAATCGGTGAATGTAGTCGACCGAAGGAAGTGCTACTTATTATCATGACTATTATTCAATTCGGACTCTAGAGGTAGCCCAATAGCGTGGTATATACACCAAACCTTATCTACAAAGTATATTAAAATACCTCCAAACGCTATTATATACAAAGTGCATTATATACCTCACCAGTAAACAATCACCTCACCAGTTCCAACTAACAAAAAAAATTCTAACTCCCGTGTGTGACCACCTGAATGACCTCAACGCAGTCATAAAAACACCAATAGACAATTTGATTACAGTAGAATCATCAAAATATAAATAGAGTAAGTAATCTTTATTGTCCAGTATTCCTTACGCACAGTAGCCATCGTGCCATTCAGTTGGTGAGGAAGAAGGGCCGCTACCAAATTCGCAATTAACATTTGTTAATTATCACCATTAATCTCTACGTTGTGATAGTCCTGAGCCTCGAAACTTCTCAACAAAGAATCGATCAATGTTATGCGAAAGTGTTAAATTTCGAAGAAGAAATAAATCATGCAAACATTCGAAGGTGGCCTGTACTGATGGACAGAAGGGTAGCAATTGTCAGGCCAGCGTTTAATTATGAGGTGTAGTAAAAAAATGGGTGGTCGATAGTGAGATTGCAGCAATTTTTTTTTGGAATATGGACAAATGCGTTATGGACAGAGCAGAGAGTGTTATGGACAGATCACAGCAGTTTTTTTTTTGGAATATGGACAGATGCGTTATGGACAAAGGCAACGCTGGAAAGGAATATGGCAGAGGCAGCGCGTTATGTCAAGATAGAGAGGATATGGCAGACAGAGGAGTTACAGGAGCATAAAAGCTAAAACAAGGAGCTAGCTCTGATACCATGTCAGTGTAGGCAGTAACTCCATTAGGCAGAAAAACTGATTCCTCTTATTCCATCAGGTATGTTATTGTTATATACAAAAGGGTGTGATTGTTCAGTTCATCTCCTGATGACTGTTAACATTCCTAATTTAATTATTTACATTAATTCACCCAATCGTGAGGATTAGGTGTCAACAAGGTGCAAAAAATGCTTGAGCCTATTGTAACATCATGGCCAACATCTAGGGATAGCATTGTTTCTGATGGATGGACAGATCCAACACGACACCCAATCATCAACTTCATGGTGTCTTCCTTGTATGGTCCAGTTTCCTTAAAAGCAGTGCATACACTTGGAGAATATAAGGATGCACAATTTATTGGTGAGTTATTTATTAAAGTTATTGAAGATGTAGGTGTTGATTCTTATGTGCAAATCATTATAAATAATGCACCTGTTTGCAAGGCTGTTGGCATGATTGTGGAAGCTAAATATCCACAAGTGATTTGGACACCTTGCATTGTCCATTCATTGAACTTAGCACTGAAATCCATTGCTTCTGATGTGCTTTGGATTGGTAACATTATTGAGGATGCACGACATATCCGTAACTTTGTGCAAAATCATACAAATGCTCTCACTATCTACAAGGAGTACACCAATCTATCATTGTTGAAGACTGTTGATACATGGTTTGCCTCTTCATTCATGATGTTGAAGAGGTTGAGGGAGGTTAAGACCGCTCTTAGGTCCATGGTTATTTCTGAGTTTTGGTTTTTTTGGAGAAAGACAGATCAAGTAGCCTCCAAAAGAGTGAAGGACACAGTGCTAGATGATGCTTGGTGGGAGAGGGTAGATCTAATTATTCGGATCATGGACCCTATCATTTCTTTGCTTTGATTTGCAGATACAGACAAACCCATCCTAGGAGAGGTTTATGAGGGATGGGATTCCATGATTGAAGTCTGTGAGGAGCATTATGTCCTACCAGAGTGAGTGCCCCAAAAGTATGAGACATCACCAAAAGGCCTTATGTGATACTATACAGGATATTCTTGTCAGCAGATGGGACAAGAATTGTACACCTTTACATTGTTTGGCTCACTCATTGAACCCTAAATACTACAGCCATGAGTGGCTAAATGGTGGACCTTCCCGCAGATTCCCTCCTCACATGGATGGTGAAATCTCACAAGGGAGGAAAGAGGCATTCAGGCAGGTTTTTCAAGATAGTGCATTGCTTGATGAGGTGGAGGATAACTTTGCAGAATTTTCCACTGGCACTGGTCAATTTGCAGGATATGATGTGATTAGAGACAGGGGGGCCAAGAAGCCCTATTCTTGGTGGGCAAATCATGGGGCAACAAACCCTCCTCTTCAGCAGTTAGCCATAAAGATCCTCTCTCAGGTGACTTCATCCTCTTGTTGCCAGAGGAATTAGAACACATAGGGGAATTTGTATAGTGTGAAGAAGAGCAGACTTGAGCAATCCAGGGCAGAAACAATGGTGTATGTGCACACCAACCTTCGTCTTATTTATGGGCAGAGGGAAGAGTGGTTGAGGGGAAAGACAAAGATGTGGGATGTCTTTCCTGATGATATGGGTCTGGACAGCAATGTTGAGTTGGCATTGGCCAACATGGATCTCAATGATCCAGTGCTAGAACCTGTTAGATTTAATGGCATAGAGGGATCATCCTCCACACCAACAGATGCAGAGACGACTATGGATACAGGGGAGAAGGAGGCTGCAGAGGAGAGCAGTAGTGACCATGATGATGAGGACATTGATGTTCATTCTGATGATGACTCTGAGGATTGATGACTACCTATTGCCTTGAGGCTTGTATACCTGTAGTTGTTTTATATTTTCTATTTTTATTTTCCATTGGCATTGCACCAGCACTACCTATGTAACACATTTCGATTTGATGACTTAATGACAAAACTACAGTTGTTAGCGTATTTATCTTACTATCTTGTAGTTGTAAGTTGTCTTACATTTATGAATTATGAATCATAATTTATGTGACCACTGACCACTGACAATGACATGTATTTGAATTTTCAATTTTGTATGTACTATGCATGCTATAGATGAATATTTATGTTTGAAATCAATGAATTTGTATCATTAATTAGAATTTGTGTAAGAAATATCTAATTTTTAATATATATATATATATAACGAATCCTACGTGTCTTGTTCCGGGGGGTCAACGTGTCTGAATCTACGAATCCTACGTGTCTTGTTCTGGGGGGTCAACGTGTCTGAATCTAACACTCGAATCCCCGAATCCTACGAATCCTGAATCCCCGTGTCAGGTGACTTAGGTGAAAATTATATCACTGCAGCAACTGATTTACTTTTCCTACTTATTCCTCAATAAATTATTTATGAAATTATTTCAATAAACATTAAAATAAATATTGCTGTAGATATCACACCATAATAAAGAAACAAACATATGCACAAGAATCAACACATTCACACAGATATTTTGGACAACAGTCCCCGAAAAAACCCAATGTTGGAAAACCAGTGCAGCAAGGGAGGATTTTGTCATTATGCAAGACAAATATCTAAATACAAATCTAGGATGCTCATCTAGCAATCCTTTACAGAGAAAATATTGGCAAAATATCTGAGTGAGTTTTACCTCACTTCACCCAGTAGAATTATGGCGGATCTGGCACAAGACTGGCTAACCCCGACTATTTTTGCGTCACCTCTTCTGCCCTTTACATCAACATTCCTGGCAGTTAAGGTAGTTCCCGACAGTTCTGGCTTCTGCCCTCTGCGTTAGCTTTCCCGGCAGTTCTGGCTTCTTCCCTCCGCGTGAGCGTTCCCGACCGTTTCGGCAGTTCCAACTGTTCCCGATAGTTCCATCTTCTGCCCTCTTCACTTCTCACCAGACCACTGGTTCAATTCTCAGCTAACCGCGCTCCAGAATTGAAATGACTGGTCTCCCCCAATGTGTTCTCCAAGTGACCCTCAAGCCTCCTCTTATACTTTTCTCATTGACAAATCAATGGTCGAGATTAAGTCCCTAACCAACGGCTAAAATTAACTCTGGCTTGATCCATTACTTTTGGACCATTCTAACACAGTTTATATTAATTCACATTAATATTTTATTTTCCCTGAGTTTAGACTTAGGGACTCCATTAAAAAATATTAATTATTTTAATATCTCCTACGCTGTTTAGAATCTACCCAAACCCATTCTAGGTATTAGAGATCTCATATGCCTTAGCCTCTCCATCAATTTTCATGGCTAGAGCACATCCGATGCTACCTCAAATCAACACACTTCAACAGGCCTAGCCTGCATGCAACAACTAGTTAACAATGTCAACAATAAATCAGACTCTCAATTGTTTCTCTATTGTTGATCGTCAACAAACAAAATGAATGTTTTTGTTGGTTGTCTTTAAGGCTTGGCAATGCCTACTCTGCCAATGCTTAAGATATATACTCAGTCCAACAATTGGTATCTCATGCTAGCAAATTGTCTTATAAAGGGGGAGGTTAGAGATGGACTGATTGACTGCATTGATCGCATGATCCCATCAGAGTCTAATCAGCTGGAGATACACCGACAAGTCACGACCTTCACCAATGCCTCGGTACCTTTGGGAAGAATCTAGCAAATATTGCAAGAGAAACAAATGAGCCAGGTAAACAAAAATTTCAAGTTTCAAATTCTTAATAGTTTTTTAAAATTTTGTTAAATCGTTTATAATTTGAAATTTGGATATAAGTTGTATTTTTGTTGAGCTAACTCATTACACTCCTATGTTTTTTGCAGCACAATGGTGGGAGGCTCTTGGTAGCCATTGTCCTAAATTGCACAAGTTTGCAATTCGTATTTTGAGTCAACTTGCAGTGCTACTGGGTGTGAGCACAATTGCTCTGTCTTTGAGAGGATTCACACAAAAAAGAGAAACCGTTTGGATCAAAAACGGTTAAATGATCTAGTCTATGTCCAATACAACCTTCGACTCAAACACAACCAATTGTTGAACAAAAGACTTGATTCATATCCCATTGTGTTGTAAGACATTGATCCAACATCAGATTGGGTAGTGGAGAGTCATCCCACAGAGTTTGATTCTGATGAGGATTTTGATTTGGATTTACATAGGGAGGCATCACTCGAACATGATGTTCAGTTGAATACAAATCCTAATCCACTTACTAGCCTCAGCCTCATAGCCAGCAAGTCCTCCAGTTGCAGGCGCTTCCTTTGCTCAACCACAACAAAAGCACAGTCGCATATCTCGTCTATCTCAGCTTGCATCTGTAGCACATCCTGCTAGTGCTACCACTTCTACAGTTGTAGTTGGAGATGATGATGAGGAGGAGCCATGGGGCCCCCTGTCTAACTTTGATGATGATCCAGAGATTGATCCACATGATCTTGGCTCCTCTGGCAGTAGCTACTAGTCAATAGTACTAGTCACAATTTACTTTTGTTGTAGAGGCCATTTCTAGCCTCCTTGGTTGTGTTTTTGTTTTGATCGTATACGTATTGGACAGTGCACTGGGTGCCATTTTGATATAAGGGATATATTCATGAGCCTACTTTGATCATATCTTGTCTTCCATCTATATTCCAATGCTGTGTGTTTGGAAACATGAATGAAAATCTTTAAAGTTATGTTTGTTTATAAAAAAACAAATATTTAATGTATTTTTTACAACGACTGAGTCATTGAAATCAAGCCGGCTAAGTCGATACCGAGTCGGAGTCGACCCTCGGCCGAGTCGGTGTCGGAGTCGGAGTTTTAAAACATTGCCTCAAATATCCCTCTTTGTGAATGTCATTGGAGTTAAATTGAGAGGTTTTTCTATCTCCTCTCTCCATTCAAGGCCTTCCACCTTTGATCTTTCCCTTTTGATTCCATCTACGCAACTGATTAAAGGCACTTGTCACTGCATGACAACCTCTTAAATTTTTTCTTACCATTTTTATGGCAAACCAGAGCTAGTGTTTGGCAAAATTTGCATTAAATAGTGTAAAACACCTTCAATATCATAAGACTTAGCGTTAGGGTTTGCATCTACTTAATTGAAAACAAAAAATATCATTTTTATGCAATTTTCAGCCATAATTTTAGGGCTGACGTCTAGAGTTTCCTAGTTGTTTTGTACATTTCAACCATTGAAAATTTTGCTTTTACCTTCCTCTTGTTTACCTATTTAATAGCCTTTGATATTTCGTTGTCTATCATTTATAGCTATTTTTACAGTGATTGTCATAAATTTAACTAGTGCTAGTGTTTGGCAAAATTTCCATTAAATGGTGTAAAGCACCTTCACTATCATAGACGATTTGCATCTATTTAATTGAAAAACAAAAAAATATCTTTTTTATGCAATTTTCAGCCATAATTCTAGGGCTGACGTCTAGAGTTTCCTAGTTGTTTTGTACATTTCAGCCATTGAGAAATTTGATTTTACCTTGCTCTTGTTTACCTATTTAATAGCCTTTGATATTTTGTTGTCTACCATTTATAGCTATATTTACAGTGGTTGTCATAATTTTTGCATGTTGTAAAGTGTCTCTACTTCAAACCCTAATTTATAACAGCAATTGATTGATAAATGATAGCACATATTTGAAATCAATTTGAGCTTTCTCTATGACCACCCATAGGTTCTTTGGACTCACTAACGTCACTCTCACTCAAAGGCCCGCCTTACTAGATACATTTCTGGAGTGTAATTTACGGATTCCTAGGAGAGTATTTAGCCTGGGAATTTCTTGGGTGACTTATAATCTTCAAGACCAGTGGAACAAGCCTCCCATGTGGGGATAATGTCTATATATAAAAAAAATCAAGAGAACAACCACTAAGGTGGCAATGGTCATTCATTTGATTGTTTCCCTTGACCAATGTTGCAATAACTAACACTCCGCCCAACGCACTAGACCCCAGAACCGTGCACCATGTAAATTCAGCGAAATGCGCTTGGAACTACACTTCCAAAAAACAAAACCACACTTCAGGCTAGATTTGCACGATTCCTAGAATTTTAGAACCACTATGTGATGAACGTGCTTCTTGGACAGCCCCAAGGTGCTCTGTATATGCTTCCTAGATGCTCCCTAATGGTAATGTTAAATTCTTAAAGTAAAAGGACATTTCTACTTAAGTTTTTAACATTACGTGAAATGACTCAACATTTTTGAGAGTGATTCCAACCTCATCGAACTTCATAAGGAAAAAATAGAATTTCATATCCCATTCAAAATTCAGCAGACTTAAAAGTTTTCAGAATGTCAAAGTAATGGGATTGTGGCATTTCATTAGATTATGTCACATATGAGGGTGTGATTGTTAAGCCCGATATGTACCCCAATGTTCGTGGTGTTGGTTGTTGAACTCCTTTGTCTTGGCCTTAGAAAAAATGTATTCTTCACTCAAGTCAAAATCATTGCTCAGTCATGTTAAGCTTTTTCTACCATATTTTAAGGCTTGCATTAGGCAATTTGATCAAAATTGGGCAATGTTGACTATTCAAGTAGAAGCAGAGGATAGAAAAGAGGAGGAAAATTTAGATTCTAGATGATTGATACTCGAATAATTAATCATTAATGTAATATGAATGCCATTTCTATCTTGATCTATGTACAAGCATGCATGCTTTGGTGTATTTTGCGACTAATTTGTCATTTTGGACATTTTTTTAATATAAATGCAATGCTTCTGGGATGCTTTGTTTCTGAGGATTTTTGGAAAATGATGCTTCCAACGCTTTGCTTCCAAAAAATGCACCTGCTTCGTCCCCACTTCATCCAACATCGCCGTTGACCTTAAGGTGCCTAGTGAGGCATTGCACTAGGCCACTAGATTTTGCAGTAGCATGTAGAAAACATTGATAAGGTTTATTAGACACAAGTTATCCAAAAGCTTATTGGTAATGTATAGTGAATATTGTACATCAGCACAATCATATGACAAAAGTCAGCATATCAATGGATGAACATAGATCTCTTATAATGCATACTAGCAATAAGATCTTAATTCTAAAAAATCCAAACAATGCCAATCAGAAAAGGAAGAAATGTCTCGAAAGATAGTTGCTGGTGATAAAAGACACTGGGACAAACCTGCTGCCCTACAACATGTACATGGTCAATGCGTCTTAATGAGATTTTCCCTTTTGCAGAGCGCACCAATAGATAGTCGGTTGATGCAACCTTGTGAGGAAATACAGGAGCACGATACATATTTGTTTCAAGAGATGATTGACTGTAACCTGGTTTAATATCTCCCAAAAATGGTGATTTATCAGTTGGCTCTACTGCAACAACAGTGCCAACACACTTCGATCCATTTCGCAATGTAACTGCATTTTGATCAGCAGATGTTAACTTCTGGTAATATGTAAACAAACGAGCACCCATTCCAGCATTCCCTAATAATAGAGGCCTTTCTTCACAGTACCTGTAAATATTAGAAATTCACAATGAGACCCAAGTAATAAACAATATTAAGAAGACAATAGCAATATATAAAATTAACCACTCAGGATTAGTAATCTTTTGAGGATAAATTACTACCCAGTAAAGAGAAAAGGTTGAAAAACAGCACAGCATACCCATAAAATTGTCTTGCAAGATACCTTGCCCATATTGTCGTTTCTATAGGATGTTCTTTGCTACTAGAGTTTCAACGAAGCTTAAATTTATGAAAAACAATAACACTAATAAGATACAATTTGTAAACTAAAGCATATATTATTGTCATTTCTAAAGGATGTCCTTTGCTACTAGAGTCTCAAAGAATCTTACATTTATGAAAAACAATAACACTACTAACATACAACGTGTAAAATAAAGAATATATGTTAACTTGAAAGCCACAAGTGCTACCCTAGATAAAAAATCAAAGATAGCTTAAATTTAGCAAATTAAACTTCCGATCTCTTTCAAGTTTCAAGTCTGCTTCGGAAAAAGCAGCACAGCATACCCATAAAATTGCCTTGCAAGATACCTTGCCCATACTGTCGTTTCTATAGGATGTCCTTTGCTACTAGAGTTTCAAAGAAGCTTACATATATGAAAAACAACAACACTAATAAGATACAATTTGTAAACTTAAGAATATATTATTGTCATTTCTAAAGGATGTCCTTTGCTACTAGAGTCTCAAAGAAGCTTACATTTATGAAAAACAATAACACTACTAAGATACAACGTGTAAAATAAAGAATATATTTTTACTTGAAAGGCACAAGTGCTACCCTAGATAAAAAGTCAAAGATAGCTTAAATTTAGCAAATTAAACTTCCATCAACTGAGCAGAACTTCCTTTTCCTTGAGAAGCTGGAAAATGCATAGACCTCTTGTCATCAGATTTTGAGCAGGGGACCATCCATAATTAACTTCAACATAAATGACAACAATAAACAAAATCATATATATTTCCACACTAGTTTAAGAAAAATTAAATGTTTTGACTTTTAACTCGTTCAATTGCATTTATTTGATTCCTATCAACACTTGGACAATGACTGCTAGTCAGAATTGAGGTCGGTAGAAGAATAGCAGTTAAGGAAAAAGAAACAGAAAAGATGACAAGGCCAAGAAGAACAAGATAAAAAAGAAGAGAAAAATAGTGGAAATTGGAAGAGAAAAGATAAGAAAAGGAAAAGGAGAACAAAAAAGGAATAAAACATGGGTCCCTAATAACTTTTAGTTTAACTACAAAGTCCCCTCACACTTAAGTACATTGATACTAGATAACCGGATTCGTCCTAGAGGCCCCTCGATTCCCAAATCCAGCGTGTCCGACACGATTCTGCCTTGATTCGTGTCCAAATCAAATGACACGTCGTGTCCTATTTTGACACGTCGAATCCGAATGCGTGTCACGATTTTGGCAGTGTGTCCTATTTTCCACGACTCGTTAGGCGGCAAAAGTGACATGCGCGGGTATGAAAAGGCCGCATTTGGTCATTACAGCCACGCATATTTTCATTTGGCAAGCATTTTGGCAGCTTAATGATCAAGTCTAGGCCCTAGTATTGATATGCTATTCATGGTAATGTTTAAATTTTTAACATTACCATGAAATGACTCAGGATGTTTGAGAGTGGTTCCGGCCTCATTGGATTTCATATGGAGAAAGTAGAATTTTAGATTTCATTCAAAATCCAGCAGACTTATCAGTTTTTCAAGATTTTAGGATTGGGGGATTGCAATGTTTCTGTTGAATTTTGTCATGTATTAGGGTATGGAACTCGTATTTAATCAAGAGCACCAATCCCTCTATGTACCTTGATGTTACATTGGTTGTCGAACTCTTGTATCATGACCCTCCTAAAAATGTACGCATCACTCAAACAAAATCTTGACTTGACATGTTATGCTTGTTCTATCTTATGTTAATGCTTAAAGGGTGATATTAATGACAAAGATCCCTATACAGATACAGAGGTAATGACAAAGATACCTCTGGATATTAATGCTTAGAGGTTGATATTAATGACAAAGATTCCTGATTTTCCAACAAGACTAAAAAATTAGACATTTCTCGTGGTGGCAAAAGGGCCAAGCATAAGAAATAGATAATAGATTGATATGTATTTGAATTTTGTATGTACTATGCATGCTAATAGCTATAGATGAAGATCTATATTTGAAATCAATATATTTGCATCATTAATTAAAATTTGTGTAAGAAATATCTAATTTTTAATATATATATATATATATAACGAATCCTACGTGTCCTGTTCTGGGGGGTCAACGTGTCCGAATCCGACACCACGAATCTCGAATCCTACGTGTCTCGAATCACCGTGTCAGGTGACTTAGATTGTACTTATGTACCATGCTCCACTATTATTGAATTCCTTCTTTATCCATGTCAATCTCCATTATTATTATTGGGCCCCAATAAGATTTCTAAATTGGGAAAGACCCAATAGACAAAATTATTGTCGGTCATGTTACCGCAAAATCTAGCAAGGCTAGTGCAAAGCCTCACAAGACAACCTAGTTCTTATGGCAACAAGAGATCAGCCACCATTGTCACCTCAACGGCTTCTTTCCAATTGTTTAGTGGTGGATATTATCCCCACAAGGGAGGCTTCCCTACAAAAGATTACCAGCAAGATATCCAACTAAGGGTTCAATGGTCATGCAAGGTCTAATAATTGGAGGGCTCAATGGGCTTGGTGCTCTTGATTAAATACAAGTCCCATACCCTAGTACATGACAAAATCTAATGGAAACATTGCAATCCCCACAATCCTGAAATCCTGAAAAATTGATAAGTCTGCTAGATTTTGAATGAGATCTAAAATTCTACTTTCTCCATATGAAATTCAATGAGGTTGGAACTTGGAACCACTCTCAAACATCCTGATTCATTTCATGGTAATGTTAAAATTTTAAGTAAAATGATGAAAATGAAAGATAAAGGAGAATGCCACTAAACATTACCATGAATTGCATATCAATACTAGGGCCATAAGCTTGAATATTAGGTTACCCTACTCAAAAAATCTTGCCTCTTTGAAGAAAATTGCGTTTGGAACATCTTTGTTACAATAATTTTGTGAAAAAAAAGCAGGGAGCGAATTTTCTTTTGCAGGAGCACGACAGGAGCGAATTTCGGGAGCAGGAGCGAATTTTGAGAGCACATTCCCGGGTCGCTCCTGATTTTCTCCCGCTAGGAGCGCGCTCTGGGAGCAATTCGAAGGGGGAGGAGCCGCTACCCCGCAGCTTAAAACTTATGGTTCAAAAGCAAATACCAGACAATCACTCTGAACTGCAACCACAATGACATGCCAATACATACGGATAACATGCATAGCATGCATTACTGTAGTTCAAGTATTGGCCTAAAATCACATTGAAGATATTGGTCAATACACGCATCACAAGGATTAACACCCTGCCTGTGTCCACCAATGAGAGTACATCCCATAAGCAAAGACCCTTGTAGGAATGTCTCAAAGGAATCTATATTAAGTTGCTGTGTACATCAGCACAAGCAAAATTTCAGGAGCTACAATCTATATTAAGTTGGCTAACAAATTGCATCCCAAGATATTTTTTGTACACAGAGCAGTGTTGGTTTGCACTTGAGTTATGTTAAAAGATCAAATCGTGAGGGGCACATACAGTGTCAAGCATAAAATAGCAAAAAGCTCGAAAGAAGATTTAATTTTGATTGGCAAAAGAAATGATCAAGAATTAGAGTTCACTAAATAACTGAACAAAGAAAACTCCGGCATCCACCTTACTCTGCCCCTAAAAGAGCACATAAAGCACACTTAAAATAATAGGGAAGCAAGTTTTCAGTTATATCCTGAAGCTTCCAAACAAAAGAATTAATGAACTTTCTAGAAATACAGGATGCAATAAAAATAAACCTTTAGATACAAAGCCAACAAACTGTGAATGGAATTGCAACCTAGTTCCTTTCATAGTTTATTGCATTACTTGTAACATAGTTAGAGTATTCAGATCTATTCAGATCAATAACCACTGAAGGAAGAAAGATTGCATCTATAATTTATAAAGTTCTTCACCATCGTTCACAGGAACTTTCTAAGTACGAGAAAAGCTTTTGAGAGGTTGGCCATGAAAACATACTCCATGAGAAAAACATGTCCATCTTTCACTGAAAGTTCTGACTTCTTCTTGAATGCACCAGGTGGACGTACAGGTTTGTTTTCACCTGGCAATCTCTGTGCCTTTGGCCATGGATGTACTTTCGTACGCACAAGATGAAGAACAGAATTTGGCCGCACATCCTGTTGAGCGAGTGATTTTCCCTCCTGAAGCTCCTTTCCAGAATAAAGAAATTTGATCTTTTCTGAGGGTTTCAAATCTGTTGATGTGACAATATTTGATAATAAATATAAAAGGAAACAAAGGTGGCATTTGTAATAAACAGAGATATTAAAGAAAACTTCATAAAGAACCTTTCAAATAGAATAAATATATTTACCTAATATCGCAACAAAGAGTAAGTCATTACTTAAACAGCCTTGTATTACCAACCAACCAACAATTCTAATATACAGGGTAACCAATATCCTTAAGCAAACAAATGCTAACGTAAAGTGCGGTGCCAATTTTAGATAGCATTAATCTAAAAGCATAAAATATTAGTATAAATGTCCATATTTTCAAAGATGAAACTGAATTCAGTAACTGAATAAGCAGAATGCAATAAAAAAAACATGACACAAAAGCCATGCCAATGGAAGAGATGATGTAGAATGTACCTAGCTTTCTGGCTGCTTTTCCTTTCACAGATTCCAATGTCTCTGCTGCATCCACATGAAATTTACTTCCTTTTCCTCCCATACTCATTACTATAATTTTCATTGGTCCTTGTGTAAAAAGGTTGCCCTGCTCTTTAGCAGCGACTTCATTATGATGAGGATACCAAAGAGCCTTTGGCCGATGAAAATTGGCCAAGTCCTTACTGTTCCAAAGCATTTAAGAAAAATTTAGATGTTTCATAATCAAAACCATTATTCAGCAGTTCAAGATCATACAATATCATAGATACAATAAAGTAGAAAATAAAGCATCAATGCAAGTACAATAAAATATGCCAAAATAAATTCAAAGAACCTGTCATCATTCACCACTTTGATCATCGTGATACAATAGGGAATTCTAATGATAGAGAAACCTCAAAAAAGAATTCGAACTAAAGGTTTGAATATATAGTCTAAAGTTAGGAGTCAGGACTATAACCATAATACTGAAATATGTTCCAAGGCTGTATTATTTCCAATGTTTTAAAACTCTGACTCGGGTTCGGAACCGGCTGAGGGTCGATTCTGACTCCGTATTGACTCGGCTGGTTTGTTTTCAATGACTCGGTCGTTGTAAAAAATATATTAAATATTTAATTTTTTTTATGAGAAAACATAATTTTACAGATTTTCATTCATGTTTCCAAACACAAAGCATTGGATTATAGAGAGAAGACAACATATGATCAAAGTAGGCTCATGAATATATCTATTATATCAAAATAGCACTCAGTGCACTATCCAATACATACATGATATAGAGATCAGGACAAAATCACATAACCAAGGAGGCTCTAAATGGCCTCTACAACAAAAGTAAAACATCACTAGTCACTAGTCACTACTGGCTACTGCTAGAGAAGCCAACATCATCTGGCTCAGACTCTGAGTCAAACAGGGAAACCCATGGCTCCTCCTCATCATGATCTCCAACTGCAACTGTAGAAGTAGTAGCACTAGCAAGCGCATGAGGGGGTTGGGTAGCTTTTATAGGCTTGGGAAATGTTAGATGGACAAGCAAAAAACCTAAAACCAAAAAATAACCAAATTTGGAGTCTGTTTTCCCTCCAAATTTCGTTGCTGACTGGGTTTGACTGCCTCAGCTGGTTTAAGTCAGACTCGGCCGAGCCAGCCGGTCTGTTACCAAACCAGCCGAGTCAATGACCGACTTGGCCGGTTTGGTAACAGACCAGCCTTTGAACCAGTTTTTGTACCGAGCCAATCGGGGCAGGGGTCCGGCTTGGTCGGCTCGGCAGATTCCGAATCGGTTTGGCCGGTTTTTAAAACATTGATTATTTCCTAGAATCAACCAACTCGTACAGCCCATTGTTCAAAACCATCAGAAGTACTGACATAGGGAAACATGGCATCAAAGAAGAAAAATGTTTAGAACAGCAGGAATCTAATTAATCCTGGTTTTGCTTGCCAACCAGTGAATACCTTTGTTACTAGATCAAGCTCTGGCAAGTCTGGGGTCTGTTGAATCCATAGTTGTTTCCATTATGGAAATGATAGAGGATCCAATCAACACAGGATCTCTTTCAGACCTGCTCATGCATGAAACTGGAAGGGTTCCAATGTAACTAGAGAAAGTACACTGTCACCTTGTACTATCTCTGCACTTTCTGTTAGTTTCAGTTAGCCACAGGGGGAATCACTATGCAATCTGGAAGCAAAATATAAGCCCTAGAGGACAAGGAACACTGCCAAATTGTGTTAAATACTAGCTGTAACATAGAATATCAGACCTGTAATCTGCAGTAAAACTCAAGAAACCAAGCCAGAATGCAGATTTACACTTGAAGATGAATCTCTACCTTGGGAAAAATTTAAATCTGCCACTAGAACACCAAAATATGCCCTAAAAGGTGCAGATATGAATGTGAAAATGCAACAAAACCAGGAAGTTGATAAACGGAAAATACAAATAATTATTACAATGCCTTAAATCCTATGGGTTATGCAGTTAGAAATTGATTAAGATAGTGATTCCAGATGTTAAACAATTCAATAATTAAAGCAAAGTGAGAGACATAATAAAAAAGCGAGATTTAACCACCAAATAGATATTTGCCTCTATTTGCAAAGTTGTGAGTACAAAGTCTATGAGGCCGTCAAGACAAAGTGGGAGCAACCTCTACCTCTCACTGAAAACTATGAACTCTCAGAGTCTCACACTCAAACTGGAAAGGGGGGTGAAAAGTCAAAAGAACTTGAGAAAAATCAACAATCAACTCTAAGATGCAACCCTTCTCCTCACTACCCCTTTAGCCTTTATATAATAGGCATAGAGGTTTAACAAAAAATCATAGCTATCAATAGAGGAATAAAGCTATCGCATGCCAAACATAAACTCTTGAAGAGAGGGTGTATCAGCTAAAGATTTATATTATAGTATAATTATTAACTCTCGTTTTCTCAAGATAAAGATCTTCTAATGCATGCGCTTGATACCATGATAAGAATACCTCATGTAAAGTAGGCAAGTCCACAAATACAGTCCTCGCTAATGCATATGCTCTAGTCTTTGAGAGTTTAATTATGCAAAGCCCACCAAGAAAAGCTCCTCCATTCGCATAAATAACCTCCTCAAAGCATGCAATCTAACATAGGGTAATAATAGCATGAGTAAAGGGGGTATTACCCGCATGTCAATAGGGGTACATGAAAACTTTTTGCAGCAATTTATCACCACTGGTGTAAGCCCAAGGTCACAAGTAAAAGCAATGTAATAACCATGTGAATTTTGTATCTAGTATTCCAAGCCTGTTTCTTGTTCTCAGTATCTATATCTTGTTGCTTTGTTCAGATCATGATTGGTCCCTTGTAGCTCACTTTGGGTGCATCTCATCCTATATAAGATTAGAAAGCCTTAGGTGACCTTACTTGAGGACTCAATGTTTTAAGAGAGCTTGCTATTGTATTGGTAATCATCGATGTATGGGTCAGTCCAACCCACGTCAAGGTGCACATATGTCTTTACCACATGGTTATGGCATATAGAGTTTGTAGGTGGCCTTGACTTTGGTGCAATACTCCTCAAACAACTCTCAAGCATGGCAGTCTTATATTGACAACTTTTCACATTTTCCAAGGTAGTAGACATTTTCTAATGTAAAGTGGTCCCAATGGTAAGAAAGTCAACTTGTTGCCAAATTGTTTAGCCTGATGAGAGAAGTCTATGCCACATTCCTGTTTTCCAATCATAGGTGATAGTGGCTAGTTATGGCTTGGTCAAACTTGTTCAATGGGTCAAATAAGATTCTAGGTCGAAAAATTGTTGGAAATGCCAGCAATACTGAGAGGCGGGGTGGATCAATGAGTATTGAGCACCTTTAAGCTTTTTACTTCATAAGCAGTAAATAAACTAGTATGCAAGAGATCATCAACAAGAGTACATCATATATACATGGAAACTCAATAATCAGAATATATTGATAAAACCATAATCAATTATATATACACAAGGAGATAACTATCTCCAAAATTTATGAGTGCCAACTCAAAGGAGGCTATAACCCCCTGGGATTTTGTCAATTGCAACTAACAAGGAGAACCAAGACCCTTGGGTTTTCCTGCACCAACACCCTCAGTTTTTCCTACACCAATAGGAAGGAGGCTACAACGCCCTAAAACAAAAGCTTCAACTTGTGTGCGGTCTGCTACAAAATGGTTTACTTCATAGGTATAACAGGTAACCTTCAGATCTACTTTCAAACCTACTCAAGTAAGCCTTCAAGTTGGCTCCAAATCGGACCTCAACTTCTTGTTTAAATCTTCTTCAAATTAGCCTCCTTTATTTTATTGATCTTCTGTCCATATTCAGCCAAATACTAGCATAATACAGTTGTCATTGTAATCCTTTGCTCACAAGGTTTCCTTTAACATAGAAAATTTCAATAGCCGCAGAAAATTTGCACAGCAAAGAACTCGGTCTGCTGCTAATGCTTAGAAAACAAATTCGGCCTCTTCACCCTTAGTCTCTGCTCTTCATACCCCACCAAATTCAACTTCTATTATCCTCAATCTGCTCCAATGAATTCTGAGTTTTCTACTTCCTTAAACAGATGCCACAAAATTGTCCTTTTGAATTCCCACGACTAGGTTATTTATACACTTTGCACTGACGCTTATTTTAGGGCCAACCTGAACCTAAAAACATATAAAAAAAAACAAAATAATCGCTTTAAAAGACACGTCTATTGTTGGAGCCGACTTGAAATTGTTTTGATATTAATTAATGATTTTGACTTTAAATATGATGATTGTCTTGCTTGTAATAGAAGTCGACTTTTCAATTATCTAATAGACCATCTTGATCACAGTTTGGACCATATTGACCTATTTTCGTCATGAATTTACATGGGATATGTTGTCACATAAAATGTCTGGGCACTACGACAACAGCTCAGATCAGGGGCTGTCACACTGATCCCCAATCACTTTGTTTGAGTTGTCCCCTAATAGCAGACTGAGGGGGGTAGACCCTATGGAAATGGAAAAAGGAAAAATTAATTGGGAACCAACCAACCTGGGAGACACAGCTAAGCATCCAATACTTGTTTTACATTGTGCAAGATTTTAAGGATTCAAAATGATTTGAAGAAAGTGATACCAATGCCTTGTGGAGTCAACTATCTTGTGAAGAAAATAAGGTTCAAGTAAAGGATGGGAAATTGTTGTTGAAAAGACTCAACTATCTCATATGCAAATGCAAAATTTAAACCTATTTGAAATCTAGGGGCTTGTTTAATTTTAGTTAAATGAGGCCTAAAATTATTTCTGAAATATGCCTTAAATGTTACTTAACTTAAGGCTCAGAAAGGTGGTGATCTAAATGTGAAAGCAGGTACTTATACCAGCACTGCAAAGTGTAAAATCTACACAAATAATTACTGAAATGCACAATGGACTGAAATGTAAAATGCTAGAATAAAACACTTTTAAATTCAAAAATTCATTTGTATGAAATACTTATCAAAAATCATTAGATGCATAAGTAAAACTCGCATGAGCATGTAAAAAAAATAAACAAACGTATTTCCAGTGTTGTGAAAAGCGCGATCTAATCGCGCTTTTTTGAAAAAATCGCGAGTTTTTCCTCATGCCGCGTAAATCGCGATTTTTAAACGAAAAAATCGCGGAGAAAATTTTTTTGGCGATTTTTTCGAAAAAATCGCGATTTTTACCGAAAAAAGCGTGGGGTCGGGCGGCAGCGGGTTTTTAAAAAGGAAAAATGAAATTCATTTGCCCATTTGGACAGCGCGCGGCGGAGGAGAGCTCAGCTGGGAGAGAGGGTTTGGAGGGCGATTTTGCTGATTCGAGAGGAGATCGCTCACTGTTTCGAGAGAAGATCGCCATTTTCACCGTAGAAACGGTATGTAGGTTGATTTTTTTTAGTTTTCATTGTTTCAAAACAATGTTTTTCTATGTTTTTAATTTTTTTTGTTGAAAAACTTCATATGGGCACCATTTTTTTTTTTTTCATTGTGTTTAAAGAATTGTTTGTATTTCTTCATTGATTTGGGATGGGTAGCTTGGTATGGCTATGGGAACCATTTTTTTTTTTTTGTTTTCATGTTTTTTAAACATTGTTTATGTTTTTTCATTGTTTTTGGCATTTGCTTGCCATTTGGTTGGGTAACTTGGGTTTGGAACTTTGGATTCTATGATCTATCATTCTAGATATTTGTAACTTGTAATTTTGTAAATGGAAAATGCTAAATTGTAATCCTAAATTCATATTTCCTAATCCTTATTAATTTTAATTTTTTCCCATAGGTTTGCAACTTCAAAGTTCAAAAACAAACATGCCAAGGAAATTGGATCCTTTCTGGGAATATGGTGTGCCTCATGCTCCGAATGATAGACAAAACTTGAGTTGCAAGTTGTGTGGAAAGGAGATAAGCGGGGGGGTGTACAGGTTGAAGTATCACCTTGCACAAATCGCTGGACATGATGTGGGGCCTTGTACAAATACAAATGCTGAACTTATCCAAAGAGCCATGAGAGCATTGGGAGAATTAGAGCAGACTAGAGAGGCCAAAGAAGAACTCAAAAGGCAACTAAAAAGGTTAGCTGAAGGAAGTGGGCCAAGTGGCGCTGGTTCTACTCCAGCATTAGTCAATCTGGTAGCTGCATCATCATTTTTTGTTCCTCGAACCACACCTGGTTCACAGCCATCTATCGGTTCAATGCTAAAAAGAACCGAGAAAGAAAACGCTAACAACTTGCTAGCAAAATTTCTCCTCTGGAGTGATATTCCTTTCAGCATTGTAAGGAATAATCCATTTTTCCAACCTGCTGTTGATGCTATTGCCAGTGTTGGCCTAGGGTACAAAATCCCTTCTTATCATGATTTCAGAGGCCGGATTCTTCAAAATCAAAAGCGTGACTGCACCCAAAGATTGGAGGATTTTAGGGCATCATGGGAAAAAACAGGATGCACTGTTATGTCAGATGGTTGGACTGACCAAAAGGGGAGAACCCTTTTAAACTTATTGGTTAGTTGTCCTAAGGGGACTATGTTTATCAAATCTGTTGATGCATCTAATCAAATCAAAGATGCAAGAATTTTATGTGATTTGCTGGATGCGTTTATTTTGGAGGTGGGTGAACAATATGTTGTCCAAGTCATAACGGACAATCCTGCGAATTATGTTGCTGCTGGTAGGATGCTTATGGACAGGCATCCTACTTTATTTTGGACACCTTGTGCTGCCCATTGTATTGATTTGATGTTAGAGGACATAGGGAAAATTCCCTTTGTCAAAGATATTTTTGACTCATCAAAAAGCATTACAAAATTTATATATAATCATACATCTGTTCTTAGCTTGATGAGAAAATTCACCAAGAACAAAGAGTTGGTGCGCCCCGCTATTACACGGTTTGCCACTAGTTTCATATCTCTTCAATCCCTCTTGAATTTTATGTGGGATGTGAAGAGAATGTTTCTTTCAGAGGAGTGGTATGCTTTGACAATGAGCCGCAAACCAGAAGGAGAGGCCGTATGCAGACTAGTTTCATACCAGGAAGACTTCTGGGCGGGAGTGCAGGAGGTGTGCGCCGTTACCGAACCTTTGTTAAAGGTTCTTTGGTTGGTTGATGGTGAGAAGCCCGCAATGGGCTATTTGTATGAAGCCATGGACAGAGCCAAAGAAGCCATTTGGGCCTACTATGATGACAAGGGAGATGATGGGTTTCAGAAACAACTCCTTCTATGGGGAGTGATTGATGAGCGATGGAACAACACACTCCATCATCCCATTCATGCTGCAGGGCTTTTCCTGAACCCTGCATTTCTTATGCATGTGGGTTGATTTTGAT
>APFE030714450.1:254263-269807 GCA_000404065.3 Pinus taeda
TGTGGGTGAGGCAACTGAGAAGACACCTGATGTGGATGCCATCTCATTGGATGGGATTGACACCACTGCTGCATGGAGGGTCGAGGCCGAGAGGCCTCTCTTGGAGTCGGTTAATGATTGGTTAGTGCAGGATGTTGTGGAGGGGGAGGAGGAGAAAGTGGAGGAGGAGGAGGAACAGGAAGAGGAGGTGACACCGCCTGCCCGGGCTACCACTGCCACCAGTAGAGGACGTGGTCTACCTCCAATACCTCCTACTTCTAGTTCTTCAGCTACTAGAGCACATCAGATTCCACTGCCATCTCCACCTAGAGGGAAAGGGAAAGCTGTGGCATTTTCTCGCAAGAGGGGCAGAGGAAATCAATAGGATTAGACTTTCATTTTATTGTATATGACATTATGACATGATGAGATACATTATCATATTTTTTGTTGATATTTGAGGCTGAGTTGGGACTCAGGAGTCAGACTACTATTCAGGACTGATTCATGTTATTGTGATTTAGCGCTAGAAATGATATTAAACATCTTATATATTAGTTTTTTTATCATATTTATGTGTCAATGTATCTATTTTATGTTGTAGATGGTTTAGATATTAAAAAAATTGAAAAAAAATGAAAAAAATGAATATTTTTGTACCAAACGATTTTTTCTATTTTTTTTTCCCGATTTTTCCGATTTTTTGCGATTCTTTCCCCGCGCCGATTTAATCCCGATCGCGCTTTTAACAACATTGGTCTCATATTCTTTGCCTGTCACTCTAGTTATCTCCCCACTGTAATCGAACCATCACTTGAGAATAAAAGGAGAAGTTTTGAAAGGGAAAATTCATGTACGTGCTATATGGTCCAACAAATTTCCATGATACTGACCCTCTAAAATAACGCTTGTTGAAACCAAAAGACAGCACAAGACGTTATCCCCATACAGAACATGATTAGCTTTATACCACTTTAGGTCTATTAAATCATAAACTATAAGCAAGGCCATTTTTTTGGGAGCGTGGGGAAACATCCCCTCAGGGAAGGGAAATGTTTCCCTGGCACATCCCCCTGAGTTTCCTCCATTTTGGGAGCGTGGGGAAACGTCCCCTACTCGTCCCCAAGTCCCCAGAGCGCGGGGGAGTGAGGAAACTAGACCCCTAGGGGGGGGTGAGTCCTCGTGGAAC
Organism: Pinus taeda; assembly: GCA_000404065.3. Classification (NCBI taxonomy): domain Eukaryota; kingdom Viridiplantae; phylum Streptophyta; class Pinopsida; order Pinales; family Pinaceae; genus Pinus; species Pinus taeda. The sequence continues at coordinate 255,432 of APFE030714450.1, forward strand.
ACTGGAATTTATTTTGATTATGGACAAATTGTCAAGGACCTAGGCCATATCAACAAGTGCTAAAATTGGCAACTAGGGCCAAACTCCATGTGGATAACCTTATTTATGGCTTCTGATATTTTTACTAGATTCCTCCCATCGAGAGGTGTAGGATTGATATAAAGATCATCTGATTTCGATAGGTATTTATGGAGATGTGAATTTATTTTGATTATGGACAAATTGTCAAGGTCGGCCAGCAAACTTATGTAGGCTCAGAAGTCCAGCAGTTATGTCTATTCAACCTCAACGTTTGCATATAAATACAAGGAGCATTCTCCTCATTTGGATAATTCAATTCACTCATCTTCTCTCTCCCTCCTACGCATAAAAGGAGCCTCTCTCTCTCTCTTTCACACGTGTGGCTGAAAGGAAGACGTCCTAGGGCAAGGAAGACACAAAAAGAAGGATGCTAGGGCAGCAGGTCATCTCTTTGACTAGCGTTGACCTTCCAGAAGTGTGGATTGGTTGTGGTTGCCTCTTCTAGGCAGGCTGCAATTTTTGGCATGGAAATGGAGGTGATTTGACCTTTGGTTTGACCGGTGTTGACTGCCCTAGTTTAGGGCTGCAAGTTGACTTCAGAAATATACAAATTGACTGAACTTTTGAGGCTGTTCAAACTGTTCGAGGACAAGTTGACCGGAAATTGACCAAGTATTTTAGAGGTCAATTTCAGCTAGTTTGACCAAGTTTGACTTTGCTGATCTAGGGTTTGCTGCTGCTGATATAAAATTACAGAATTCAGATTTTGTATTATTTCTCTCTGCTGAACTATTGAAGATAAAAGAAGATTTGATCAAAGGGTTTCCTCGCATTAGGGTTTGTCCCTGGCTAGCCGCTACATCTTGTGTCTCTTGTCTTGCTTGTTTTCTATTGATCATTTAATGTTCTATCTGTGCTTTACTTAATGTATATGTGATTGCTAATCTGTGGCTAATAAGAAGAAATATAAGTAAACTTCTCTAAGCATAGAACATACCATAATTTAATATGGTATCGGAGCAGAGGTGAAGACAAAGCCCAAGCAAGAGCAAGAGCAAGAGCAATCACCGAAGAGAAGGTTGGCAAGGCTATCCTAAAGAAATCATGGGGTCCTCAACACACTTCCCTGCTGAAGACAAACTCTGTGAGAAGTTTGACTATCATGGATGGAAGATGTCGCTCGATCTAACATTAGAAGAGTAGGAAGTGTTGGACCATGTGAAAAGCGAGATTGTTGAGCCTCCATCAAATGCATCCGCTGCTGCTAGGAACAAATGAACCAAAGGAGAAGTCAAAGCAAGGAAGATCATCCGGGACTCTATCGACAAACGCTTGGTGGCCTATGTTTCCGATCTGAACACCTCCAAGGAAATCTATGATAGACTGGTGAGTTTATTTAAAGTTAATGGAGGAAATCAAGTCTTGTTTCTTAGAAATACGCTGAAGGAAATTAAGAAGGCAAAGATGAGAGTATGCAAGCATATTCTTAAGGATCACCGAGATCAAGAACGATCTCCTATCTATTGGGGAAGTAATTCCTGACAGGGAAATGACACTCAACTCTTGGAGGACTGCCATCTGAATGGTATATATTCAGGACTACTCTTCTCAACAATAACGTAATTCCTGGATTTGAGGAATTAATGGCCAGATGCATTCAAGAAGAAATGAGGATGGAAGAGCAAGAAATGCCCATACTTAAAGGTCATCCCTCTGCCTTTTCTTCTCATGCTAAAAGAGGAAACAATTCTAGGGCTAAATTCAAAGGAAAGACTGGACCAAAGGGTGGAAGAAAAGGACGATGTTACAATTGCAATAAAACGGGTCACTATGCTAGGGAGTGCCTTGATAAAAGGGACTCACACCGGGATGATGATCAAAATCCCTCTCAAGGCAATCAAAGGAATGATAGGTCAAATGGCAGAGGCAAAAGAAGTGCTAGAAATCAAGGAAGAGGACAACCATTCAAGAAGGCAAGAAATTCTAGGTATGAATCTAACATTGTTAACAAGAAGCAAGATGAATATTATCTACCAACAACTCTATCTACTACTGCTCCCCTAGACTCGCTGGGAAATTGGCTTATTGATAGTGGTACCTCAAGGCGTTTCATTGGTTACAAAGAAGCTCTCTATAATCTGATAGAGAAGGAAACCAACCTGGAAATTGTTCTTGGAGATAATTCAAAATATCCTGTGAAAGGCATAGGAAATGTCACTCTTAAATTGAATCAGGGTAATACCATCCACTTACAAGATGTATTATATGTATCTGATCTCAAAAAGAACCTGGTATCCATTTCAGCAATGGAAGACAAAGGCTACAAGGTGGCCTTCAACGATGGCAGGTTACGTGTATGGAAAAAGAACTTTAAAGATGCTTTTACTCTTGGGTTTCGAGTTTATTCATTATATCAGGTCGGTGGAAGTCCAATGGGTGTCATGTCTTGCGACACATCTCTTCAATCCGAACTATGGCATCGAAGGTTTGCTCACCTTCATTATAAAGCTTTACGCGATGTAAGAAAAATGGTGACCGGGATGCCCGATTTCAGACTAGAGCAAGAAGGTGTATGTCCAGGATGTGTCGAAGGGAAGCTCAAAAGGGGACCATTCCGCTCAAGCCAAAGCAAGACCTCCGATATATTGCAATTGGTTCACTCAGACATATTCGATATGATGCCTGTGAACTCCTTGGGAGGATATTTATATTACCTCACTTTTACAGATGATTATTCTCCCAAGACTTGGATATACTTCTTGAAAAAGAAGGATGAAGTGTTCCCCTGGTTTCGACACTTCAAAGCCTTGATTGAGAATCAAACTGAAAAGAAGATCAAGATCTTAAGGACTGATAATGGGACTGAATATGAATCCAATGAGTTTCATGACTTTTGCAAAGAGGCTGGCATTAAGAGGGAAACTACTACACCATATACTCTTGAACAGAATGGTGTGGTGGAAAGGAAGAATCATACAATTGTGGAAGTTGTCCGTGCTATGCTCCATGATCAAAGAATTCCAAAGTTTCTATGGGTCGAAGTTGCAAATACCACCGTATATGTACAAAACCAATGCCCTCATCAAGCATTGGGTTCCAAGACTCCCAGAGAAATGTTGACCGGAAGAAACCTGACATATCTCATTTAGAATTTTTGGAAGTCCTGTATATTTTCATGTGCCTAAAGAAAAAAGGAATAAATTGGGTGCATCTGGAAAGAAAGGAATCTTCATGGACTATAGCGAAAATACTAAGTGATATAGAATCTATATAGCTAGTCAAAGGGAAGTCGATTAGTCATGATGTCACCTTTGACGAAGATATGGCTCTTAGCAAGGTAGACAATCTTCCTACTTTAAGGGGATCTAAAGAGGCTGACACCGGGGAACCAAAGGAAAAAGAAGATGAGACGATGCTCGATGTGGAAGAACCTATGGATCCTATTGATCCTCCCCCGCAAGAGCCTTCCTCTTCTAGGAAGAGGCCTTCATGGCTTAGGGGGACACTTGATGATGCTGAAGGACACATTGCACCCCGAGGAATCTTCCGTGAAAGTAAGAAGCCAAACAGGTAAAGGGATACCTGACCATCATGACCACGATCATCCAAAATGAGCTTTCGTCATTCACAGATGCCGTCAAGCATCAAGTATGGAAGGATGCTATGACCGAGGAATATGAGTCCTAAACCCCAAGACAAACCAGTTGTCACTTCAAAATGGCTTTACAAGATAAAGCATGCAATTGATGGAAGTGCGAAAAAGTATAAGGCTCGTTTTGTCGCTCATGGCTTCTCCCAAAAGGAAGGTATAGACTATGATGAGATATTTGCGCCTGTTGCCAGATATACCACCATCCGCTCGATCATAGCCCTTGTTGCTTCGCAAGGATGGAACCTACATCAGATGGATGTCAAGACTGTGTTCTTACATGGTTCGATCAAAGAGGAGGTCTATGTGGAGCAACTCGAAGGATTTGAGATTTATGATCGAGAATCTCATGTGTGCAGGTTGAAGAAGGCCCTCTATGGGCTATAGTAAGCACCTCGAGCATGGTATGAGAGGATCAATAGCTACTTGATGAAGTTGGGATTCATAGGAGTGAAGCCAACCCTAACCTTTACTTTAAGGTTATAGATGACAAGCCTCTCATACTGGTGCTATATGTTGACGACCTCTTTCTAAATAGGTGCAAACCCTCTCATTCACAAATGTAAGAGGGGGCTGGCTTCTAAGTTCGAGATGAAAGACCTAGGACTTACGCACTATTTCCTAGGAATGGAAGGCTAGCAGAAACCAGAGGAGATTTTCCTATCTTAAGGAAAATATGCGGTGAAGATATTGGAGAGATTTGGCATGGTGGACTGCAATCCCGTAACTACCCCGATGGAGCTTGACTTCAAGAATTTAAGCGATAGTGTTGCCGGACCTATTTTACGAAATGCTATTGAGTATCGTCAACTCGTCGGAGCATTAATGTTCTTGGTGAACTCCCGTCCGGATATGTGCTTTGTAGTCAACACATTGAGTCAACATATGGTTGAGTCTCACCACTCATATTGGATTGGTGCCAAGAATCTATTGAGATATCTTCGTGGCACAATCACTCATGGGTTGAGATACACTATCGGAGATGTGAGACTACTTGGGTATACTGAGGCTCATTGGGCAGGCAGTGTGGTGGACCGAAAGAGCACTTCCGAGTGCTTTTTCTCTTTGGGATTTGCCTTGATATCCTGGATGAGCAGGACGCAGAAGTCAGTGGCTTTGAGCACTACCAAGGCAGAGTACATTGCGGCTAGCATGGCCTCCTGTGAGGTAGCTTGGTTGCGAAAGCTCTTTAGTGAGCTGCTTGGATTTACATTGGATACCACAGTGATTCTGTGTGACAACCAGAGCGGGATCCGTTTATCAGAGAATCTTGTATTTCATGATCGCTGCAAGCATATCGATATCAAGTACCACTATATTCGAGATATTTTGCAACGAGGAGCTATAAGGCTCCAACATATCGGTACAGTTGAACAGGTCGCCGACATTTTGACAAAGCCCCTAGGAAAGGTCAAATTCCTGACTTTCCGAGAACGACTTAGTGTTGTTCAGAGACTCTCTTATGAGGGTCGAGTATGATGTATTGAGCTTTGGGAGCTCCAAGGGGGCGCGGGGTACTTTTTGGAGCGACATGTGACCACAGGGCGACTCACCATCCCATGGTGGTGCACTATGTACAGGGTAAAGGTTCAACCTTTCTGTGACACCCCGTGGCGACTGGGAACATGATGATTATTTCTCCTGTGGGCCAGGATGATTCGTTCTCCGTGGCGACTATGGAGCAAGATGATTAGTTCTCCTATAGTCCAGGATGATTAGTTCTCCATGGCATACACTGGACATGATTCGTTCTCCTGTGGACAGGATGATTAGTTCTCCTGTCGAGGTATCCTATCCATGCAGTCTAGGACTCATGGGAAGTACCTCTCATCTGATCAATGAGCAGGGAAATGAGGATAGGGACCATAGTAGTACTATCGATGGACGCAACGCTATGTCTACTGTACTCCCTATGCTAGGATGACCTCCATTGATTTGGGATCAGGGAGAGTGGTTCACACTTTGAGATTGACTTTGGATCAGTGGAGGATGGTATGATACATCCTCGATCATTTCTTCTTCTTCATAGTTCAAGCAGAGCAAAGAAGGGTGGGGTCAAGCTATACAGGACAATTCATTTGATGGATGGATACTAGCGACGGTCTGATGGATTGCAAATGGAGTTCTCCCTAGTTGATAGGGAGTGTTAAAATTGGAAACTAGGGCCAAACTCCACGTAGATCACCTTATTTATGGCTTCTGATATTTTTCCTAGATTCCTCTCATCGAGAGGTGTAGGATTGATCTAAAGATAATCCGATTCCGATAAGTATTTATGGAGATATGAATTTATTTTGATTATAGACAAATTGTCAAGGTCGGCCAGCAAACTTATGTAGGCTCAAAATCCCAACAACCATGTCTATTCAACCTCAACGTTTGCATATAAATACAAGAAGCATTCTCCTCATTTGGACAATTCAATTCACTCATCTTCTCTCTCTCTCCTACGCATAAAAAGAGCCTCTCTCTCTCTCACACTTGTGGCTGAAAGAAAGACATCCTAGGGCAAGGAAGATGCAGAAAAGAGGACGCTAGGGCAGCAGGTCATCTCTTTGACCAGTGTTGACCTTCCAAAAGTTCGGATTGAGTGTGGTTGCCTCTCCTAGGAAAACTGCAATTTTTGGCACGGAAATTGAGGTGATTTGACCTCTGGTTTGACCAGTGTTGATTGCCCTTGTTTAGGGCTACAAGTTGACCAGAAATCTGCAAATTGGCTGAACTTTTGGGGCTGTTCAAGGGCTGTTTATTCAGGCTATTCTTGGACAAGTTGACCGAAAATTGACCAAGTATTTTAGAGGTCAATTTCAGCGAGTTTGACCAAGTTTGACTTTGCTGATCTAGGGTTTCTATTGCTGATATAAAATTACAGAATTCAGATTTTGTATTAATTCTCTTTGCTGAACTATTGAAGATAAAAGAAGAATTGATCAAAGGGTTTCCCTGCATTGGGGTTTGTCCCTGGCTAGCCGCCACATCTTGTGTCTCTTGTCTTGGCTTGTTTTCTGTTAATCATTTAATGTTCTATCTGCACTTTAGTTAATGTATATGTGATTGCTAATCTGTGGCCTATAAGAAGAAAAATAAGTAAACTGCTCTAAGCATAGAACATACCATAATTTAACAACAAGGCATGCAAGGTGCACACTACTCTTATTATAATCCAAATCAGAATACACCCTTGCAACCTTGGTACGCTTCCACTCACCAGCCACAGGTCACTCATCCCACTCCACCTAAGCAACCTCAAATGACTGCTTAACTAAATCCAAACCCGAACAACAAGCAACCCTAGTAGGTTTACAGTGGAGAGACATCTTACCCTACTTATGCTGTGGAAATCCAGGAGATCAACCTTTGGTTTGGGAGAATGCTTGTAGATAACCATCCACCTTCTCCTCCTAAAGAGTTTGAAGGAGAGAAGGAAGAGAGTGTTCCTCAAGTTAATCCACCTCCTTTTCTTGAGAGGTTGATCCACCCTAGCCAACACACCCAGAAGAGGTTGAACTTTTGGGTGAATTGAATAATTTGTGTTAAAATACCTCTTCTCCGGGCTATTAAAGATGTTCGCATCCATAATAAGCTCATCAAGGAGAAAATGTTTCAAACATCCTGGGAGAAGAAAAAGAGACAATCCCCACCATAAATGTTGTTGGGAAATTATCTGATTTGGTGCTTGGGAGGGTGATCTTCCTGAAATATCTAGATCTTGGAAGCCCTATAGTAGATGTGCACATTGATGGCCTTATAGTCCCTAACACCCTGATTGATTTTGGGGCTGCTATCAATGTGATGACTAAGGAAACCATGCTAAAGCTAAACCTCCTAGGAGCTTTGAGAAAGACCACCACAGTGCTGCAACTTGCAGATATATCCACAGTAGCTCCTGAGGGAGTTGTTGAAGATGTTATGGTCTCCATTGACTCTTGTGAGTAATCCTATCGATTTCCTTGTTTTCCAGCTCAAAACCAAGTTCAATGGCTATTGTCTTATCTTGGGAAGGCCGTGGTTATCCACTACTGATGCTTACATTAGTTGTAGAGCTAGGAACATGACCATTAAGAATAGACATTTGTCTAAACAATTGGTATTGTATCCTCCTGCTCAGCTTTCTATTGAGCATGACTTACCCTTGTGGCTAGAAGAGGAGGAAGAAGATGAACTGTATCACACCACCCCCCACACAATATGCACTCTGAACATCATTACAGGAGGGGGGCAACCTAATGAAGATGATCTGATTGACCATATCCTTCAGAATCAACCTCCCACTCACATACCCATTGATGAGTTGATGAAAGGATCTGAGAATAATCCTTGGGTTGACTTATGCCCAATTGACTCAAGTCCAGACCATGTCAAGATCGTAGAGTTTGGCCCATCCAAAACCTTAAATATCAACCTTTATCTCTTGACCAAACAGGAAGAACAATTGTGCAAAGTGTTGAGGCAACACTTAGATGCTTTTGCTTGGGACTGTAAGGAAATGAAAGGTGTGTATCCCTCGGTCTGTACCCACCATATCTACATCAAGGAGGGATGCAAGCTTGTGCTCCAACCCCAGAGGAAGATGAACCCAACTCTTAAGGATATTGTGAAGGAAGAATTGCAAAAACTATTGTATGCAGGGTTCATATACCCTATTTCAGATAGTGAGTGGGTGTCACCTCTTGTGTTAGTTCCCAAGAAGAATGGGAAGTGGAGGATCTGTGAGGATTTTAGGGAGCTCAACAAGGCCACAAAGAAGGACCATTTTCCCTTGCCCTTCATTGACCAAGTCCTAGATGGCCTTGCAGGGAAGAAATTCTTCTCCTTCCTGAATGGATTTAGTGGATACAATCAAATCCAGATTAGCCCCGAGGACCAAGACAATACCACATTCACATGTCCTTGGGGTACCTTTGCTTATAGAGTCCTTCCATTTGGTTTTTGCAATGCCCCTGCTACTTTCCAGAGAGCAGTTTTGAGTATTTTTGCCGAATTGGTTCATGATTCTGTGGAAATCTACATGGATGATTTCTCTCCTTATGGATGTGACTTCCATGAAGCTCTCTCCAATCTGTGCAAGGTTTTGAAAAAATGCATTGAAATGAATCTCTCTCTAAGCCCTGAGAAATGTGAGTTCTTGATGAATGAGGGGACTGCCCTTGGCCATTCCATCTCCAAGGAAGGGATACAGGTGGACCCAAACAAAATTGCCATCATCAAAAGGGTCCCTACCCCTTAGAAGCAAAGGGATGTGAGGAGCTTCTTGGGACTAGCAGGGTATTATAGGAGATTCATCCAAGACTTTAGTAAAGTGGCTTCACCTTTGTTTGGTTTACTGGCCAAAGATGCAGATTTCTATTGGACCTGCTGTTGTCAAGAGGCCCTTGAAGTGTTGAAAAAAAAGTTGACTACTACACCCATCCTAAGAGGTCCCAATTAGGCATTGCCTTTCCATATCCCTATTGATGCATCAAACAAAGATGTGGGGGGAGCCTTAGGACAAGTAGAGGATAAGTTACCTTATGCCATTTACTTCATTAGTAAGAATTTGTCTAAAGCTAAGTTGAATTACATTGTCACTGAAAAAGAGCTCTTAGTTGTAGTACATTCTTTAAAAAACTTTTGTTCATACTGATCATGAAACTATTAAATATTTGATGAACAAGCCAAATGTTAATGCAAGGAGAATTAGGTGGTTGTTATTGCTACAACAATTTCATTTGACTATCATTGACCAACAAGGAAAAGAAAATGCGGTTGCATATTTTTTGTCTAGGTTAACCTCGCATGCAGGCAATGAAGAGATGGTGGATGATCAACTGCCAAATGAACACCTCTTTGCTATCTCAGTGCTTTCTCCCTGGTTTGCTGACATAGCAAACTGCTTGGTTATTGGGAATTTCCCTCCTAATCTATCACCCAGGGAGAAAAGCAAGATTGTAAGGAAAAGCTCCCCTTTCACTTGTATTGGGGGCAATTGTTTTAGATTAGGACCAAATCAAATCTTGAGGAGATGTGTAAGAGATGAGGAGGTCTTTGATATCCTTTCAACATGTCATGATGGTCCTTATGGAGTTCATTTTGCTGCAAAAAGGACAAACTTTAAAGTTTTACAGGCTTGTTACTATTGGCCCACCTTACATCATGATGCAAGGAGATATACCACTAGATGTGATCAGTGCCAAAGAATGGGCAAACCCACAACTAGGGAAGAAATTTCCCTACAACCTCAAGTGGCCTTAGAGCCATTTGACAAGTGGGGCATGGATTTCATTAGGCCAATTGATCCACCATCAGGGCAGAAAAATACATCATTGTGTGCATTGATTACTTGACAAAGTGGGCTGAGACAAACACAGTCAAAGCAACAACTGAGCAGAAAGTGGCAGAATTTTTAAGAGAGAACATTCTCTATAAGTTTGGGTATCCAAGGGAGGTAGTCACTGATCAAGGAGCACAATTCTCATCCAATTTGATTGAGGATCTCATGAGGCAACACCATATCAAACACAAGACATCCACTGCTTGTCATCCTCAAGCAAATGGGCAAGTAGAGGTCACAAACAAAGCATTGAAGAGCAATGTTGCAGGAAACGTCCCCCTCCGTGGGATCTAAGGCCCAAAGCGCATCCCGTACGAATTCGTACAAGAAGCGTCCTCGGAAGTGCGACTCCAAAATTCGGAAACGTGGTTCCGCCTGTTTTGGACGCTTCCTGGAAATTTCGAAAGCGTCCCTCCGAAGCGCGCTTCATACGACACTACAGAGGGCGAATCGTACGGTTCCAGTATGGTTCAGTACATGCTTTTGGAAAAAGCGCCGCGTGGCCTAAAAAATCCGTATTTTTATTTTTATTTTTTGGTGAGTTTGCTTATTGGGGGTGGGTCCACCTTGGGTTAGGGTGAGGAATGAAGGCAAAAAAAATATAAAAAAAATATAAATATAGCAGATGCTCCCTCATGGTAATGTTAAATTCTTAAAGTAAAAGTGACATTCTCCTTTATTTTTCATTTTCATCCTTTTACTTAAATTTTTAACATTACCATGAAATGACTCAGGATGTTTGAGATTGGTTCTAGTCTCATTGGACTTCATATGGAGAAAATAAAATTTCATATCCTATTCAAAATTCAACAGACGTAACAATTTTCAAGAATTCAGGATCAATGGGATTGTGGCATTTCATTAGATTATATCAAGTATGAAGGTATGCGATAAGCATTTAATCAAGAGCATCAAGCCCTATATGTACCCTAGTGTTGGTGTTGTTAATTGTTGAACTCCTTTGTCATGCCCTGAGCAAAAAATTGCCTTTCAATCAAGTCAAAATCATCGATAAAGCATGTTAAGCTTTTTCTACCATATTTTAAGTCTTGAATTAGGTAGTTTGATCAAAATTGGACAGTGTTGACTAATATCACTAGACAATCGAGGTAGAGGTAAAGGCTAGACAAGAGGAGAAGAATCTAGATTCTAGATGGTTGATGCTCGAATAATTAATCATTAATGTACAATGGATGCTATATCTATCTTGATTCATGTCTTCTACAATAATTTGGTATTTGGGATGTTTGTTTTGAGTATAAATGCACAAAAAATATAAAATATATATATAGTAGACGCTTCGTTTCCTAGATTTTTGGAAAATGGCGCTTTCGCATCCCCGTTTCCAAAAAACGTCCCTGTTTCGTCCCCACTTTGTGCAACATTACTGTAGAGTATCCTCACTAAAGTTGTAAGCAGGAGTAAGAAAGACTGGGCAAAGAGACTAGTAGAGGCCAATTGGGCCTACAATACCACTTGGAAAACCACCACTGGATTCACTCCATATGATTTGGTTTATGGGAAGAAAGCTCTGCTTTCTGTTGAGTTTGAATATAACACTTTGAGAATAGCAGCTCCGTTGGACTTAGATGTCACTACAACACAGCAAGAAAGGTTGCTCCAATTGAATGGCTTTGATGAGTTTAGAATGCAACCCCCCTTACTCACTGAAGTCATACAACTGCAAAGGACTGTCTGGCATGACAAGCATATAAAGGAAAATACTTTTCAAAAAGGGGATTGGGCCTTGTTATTGGTTCTAGGTTCAAAGATTTTAAAGGGAAGCTAATGACAAGATGGTTGGGCCCATACCTAGTGGAAAAATGTCATGAAAATGGATTTGTCCAGATCAAAACCATTGATGAAGAAGGCATCCCCTTGCTTGTAAATGGTTACAGGTTGAAGTTATATAGAAGACCTATGTCCAAGGAGGAATTTATCAATTCAGTCAACAAGGAATTGAATGTGATTGGGAGTCTCATAGCTTCCAATCCACAACACTTTTATAAATTTTGTTTAAAAAAAAGAAATAGAAAAATAAGAGGCCTGGATGAAAACCTCTATGAGGTATCTGAGGCCAACTCCTCGGTTGAAAACCTCTCTGAGGCAACCCAGGAGCAAAAAAAAGAGAGAAAAAATAATAAAGATCCCTAGGTGAAAACCTCTCTTGAGGCACCTAGGGTAGGCATGTAGGTTGAAAACCTCCTTTGAGGCAGCTTGTGTGTCTCAAGGAAAAGAAAAAAAAGCAAAAAAAGAGAGAAAAGAAAAGAGAAAAAAGAAGAAGCTTATATCTTATTTGCTAACCTTTCTTTTGTTTTGCGGAGTTGTACACAGTGACAATTTTCATGGTTATAGGCCAAGACCTATAGGCTGCCATCCATTCCTCTATCCATACACCCCATAGCCATCCTCTTCATTCACATTACTATCTCTCTCCACCATCCCTTCATCAAGAAATCCAAAATTCACCTCCTCTCTGTGATGCTACAAGGACCTGTGTTGCTATATGAAGGTCCTATAATTCTACAGTAGGAGCCTGTGAAACTACAGAAGGGAGATCCGAGGAGGAAAACGATCCAAAAGACCATCCTGACTTTGAGAAATGATAAAGAGGGCCCTCCTATGACTTTTCCATCACTCATCTATCATCCATCCACTCATTTCGCCGAAAGTTTGCTCAATCTTCTCCACTTATTTCTACCTTAAAAAAAACACAAAAGCTATCATTTTCTCACTGTATAGTGCCTACACTACTCCTCCATGATGCTAACCCTATCCTCATCACTCATCATCATCTCCCTCATCTCCGTCATGCCAACTGAAGACTTAAAGGGGAGAACAAGACACTGCTACAGGAAGAAACTCCTCTTGTAGCAACCTGTACGACCACCTAAAAAACACTAATATTATGTTTTTTTCACCACTAGAAGGGATGATGAAGCTCAGCTTGCAGCCATGAAGAGACATCTCTTTCTTAGAGAGGCTTTCCACCACCAACAACAACTTGGATATTAAAAGAAGCACTTGCAAACACACAACAACATCAACAGTCAAGGTATAGCATAAAAAATGAAGACATGCATAGTAAATAAGTCAAAGAGGTCAACTCCCTTGTTCATAATTATGTATGGTCCAACTTTAGCATGCAAGCCTCTAAAACAGATCGATCCATAGGTAGGCTCAGGTATGGCAACCCTCACCTTCTCCCTTTGCATAAAAATGACAAAAATGTGCTTTAAGCGAGAAAAGGTGTTTAATAGGCTGGAGGTGGCTGTGAACTTGGCCACTCTCAACTAGTCAACTCAAGTGTGAGTTAAGTCACCCATGCAACGTGAAAATGTCAAGTCAAAACAAATTGGTGTCCTCGAAGAGGGGTGATAATCACGAGGGAGAGATGATTACAGTTAGTGGGGACAACAGTCCTAAAGAAAAAACTCGTGTTAATGCCAAGTCACCACAGCGCTCCAAGATTTTAACCAAAAGAGGATATTATGTGTTGGCTCGACTCCATTTACACCATCACTCATTCCAAAAATTGGTGGAGAAAGGACGAGCTAGTGCATTGAGTAGCTAGATTGCCGCCAAGGAGTTTCGAACCCTACTTGCACAACTAGGGCCAAACTCCATGTGGGTCGGCTTATTTATGGCAGCTGATATTTTTATTGGATCCCTCTCGTCGAGAGGTGTAGGATTGATCCAAAGATCATCCGATTCCGATAAGTATTTATGGAGATATGAATTTATTTTGTTTATGTAATTATTATCAAGCCGACCAGCACTTATGTAGGCTCTAGAAGCCCAACCGACGTGTCTATTCATCATCCTCATTTTGGTATAAATAGATGAGGATTTGATGTCATTTGGACACACTCTTTATGAGATCTCCTCCTCTCCACGTCTTGGGTTTTTGGAGAAGGAGAGACACTAAAGAATACGCTGGCCTAGTATGATGCCCTAGCTGCAGATGATGCCCTAGCTGATCCAACACAGTTATGAAGACTCATATACACAGTCAATGGAACAACCCTAAACGCAGTCAAGGGAGGCACTTATACGCTGTCCAAGAAGCCCTCATACACAGTCAATGGAACAGCCCTAAACGCAGTCAAGGGAGGCACTCATACGCTGTTCAAACAGCCCTAAACACAGTCAATAGAAGAGCCCTAAAGACACAGCTAAGGAAACAACAAAAGAAGACCTAACCGCAGATCTAAGAGGCTCTCATCCATACCCAAAGGGAGGCCCTAATTCTGCAGCAAATAGACTCTAATATGCACAGCAAACAAAGGATAGGACAGCGAGGTATGGAACGCTGTTTTAGGCAGGCTGAGGTGTTGCCTTGTGGATTGCAGTCTTGATCTTGAAGGCCGAGAATGAAAGGACTGTCTCAGAGCAT
>APFE030714450.1:278758-319691 GCA_000404065.3 Pinus taeda
CCCCCCCCCTCTCAGTATTATTTCCAACAATACTCATGACAAAGATCCCAATATAGGTGATGATTGCATACTTGGATGCTACTCATTCTTCAAATGAGGATGGGGAGGATGATGATCAGGAGGATGATTCTGATGATGACATTGACAATTAGCACTTGTAGGTTGAAGTTATAGTATTGTAGACTGTAATACCATACTATGATGTTATTTTGGACCATAAAGACCTTTTAGAGCTTGCTTCTTGACGTTTTTTTGGTTCAGGGATGTTTTGCACTATGTGTTATTTTGGTTATATGCATTATTACTTGCTATATAAATGAGAACTTTTGCATATTTGTGTATAAAAGGCTTGGATTCATATGGATGCACATGAATATATATATATATATAAAATATGAATATTTTATGTGTTTTTGGTAATTAGGTTTTTTTCCGATTTTTTACTGGTTCCAACTGGTTCCCAGTCCACAAGGTTTTTCGGTTTGATCAGAGGTTCAATTTTGATAACATTACTGAATATGCACAAATGGCTCACATTTGATTTCACCCCTGTAAACAACTCCTTAGGAGTCTCGTTCTACAATACCCTATGAGGACTCTTGTTCTGTACATACACAATCATATTGTAGGCCTCCACCCACAAAAACATAGGCAATTTCGTATTATAGATCTTTTCCCTTGCTACCTCCATGATGGTCCTATTTCTTCCTCTCAACAAACCTATTTTGTTCAGGGTTGTAAGGTACTGTTAAATCCTTTTTAATTCCTACTTCCCTGCAAAAATCCTGGAACTCAGTGGAGGTACATTCGACCCATTATCAGATCTCAACACTCTAATCTTCTTCATTGTCTAATTCTCCACAAGAGCTTTAAACTCTTGAAACCAATCAAAGACCTCATCCTTGGTATTCAACAAGTAGTTCCAAGGCTTTCTTGAATACTCATCTGGGAATATCATGAAATATAGGGTCTGTGATCGATGTCACAGACATAGGACCACAAATATCTTAGTGCACCATGTCTAGCGCTCCCTTAGACCTGGTCTCATTGTGAGGACACACAACGTTGGCCTTCTTGCACTACATCTTGCTCCACCCTAATCTCTAGAAAACCAGTAACCATCATTTGCAACATAGGGAGAGCTCTGAAGTGTAGGTGTCCCATCCTCCTATGCCAAATCTCACTCTAGTTGTCACTCTCATGTATGAGAGCCTTCACCGGCTGTCTTCCCAACAAATAGAGGTCCCTCTCCCTTCTCCAATAAACCACTTTTTGCTGAGGATCGATCCCTTTTGACACAACAACCACTTCACCTCTCGTAAAGTTGAACTTAGTCCTTTGTCTTCCATGGTTGAAACTGAAAATAGACTTTTCACCAACCCCAGTACATATAACACCTTGTTCACCTCCATAATGCCACATGAGTCCATGTAAAACTCAATACTCCCAATGCCATCTATTACATACTTGGCCTTATCACCAAGCTCCACATGTACATCCATGGGTCATGTTGGTGACATGTTAATTTTAAATAACAATGGTATGTTCTATGCTTTAGAGCAATTTACTTCAATTTTTCTTATTAGCCCAATATCAATTTCCAGATAAGAAATCACATTTACATTCATAGTAAATGCAGATAGAACGTAAACAATAAGTAGAAGACAAGCCGAGGCAAGAGGACACAACATTTGGTGGATGCTAGGGAAAAACCCCAATGTCATGAAAACCCGCTGATCAAATCTTCTTATTATTCTTCAAATCTTCTACAGAAATCAAGGAGCTACTGGCACAAATTTCAAGGAACTGTCAGCACATTTCCTAAGGAGTTCCAAGCAAGAAATTGGGAGATAATTTGACTGTGTTGTCACATTAACTGTGTTATAATTGCTGTAAGATTTCATCCTGAAATAATAAAATTCTCCCTTCCTCACTGGTTTTCCCTTCAGTGTTTTTCCAAGGTCAGCTTGACCAAAAAACTGCTGTGTCCAAATTTCATGAATGTTTGTTGATTTCTCAGCAAATGTGAAAAGCAGAGTAAATCTTGTGTTTACTTTTGACATTAAATTTCAAGTTTATATCAGCCTCTAATCATGATTTGAAAGGGCATTAAACTTGATGTGAAAACCAAATTTGAAATTGCAAGGGATTTAAAGTAATTTTCTACACACCAAACAGCTTAAATGCACCTGCATGTAGATTGAAGAAAACTGATCATGTCATTCTTGGTATTCCACTATCAAGCTGGATACCATCACAAAAAGCACGTCATTGTTATATTCCAAGCGAGGGTTGCTACTCAGAAACATCACAAGAAGGTCATTTTCCATCTAGCTTCCTAAGGGATTAGGCTGTGCACCTGAATTTTCCTTAGGTTGCAATCTTGAAGGTAAGCTATCCCCAAAAATAGATCTGAAGGAGTTGAAATTTGGAAAAACAATCCAAAATAGAGATTCAGACTTAAGAACAGAATTTTCCGGTAGAAATCAAATAGGAGAAAGATTTGCCGATGCATTTCGAACCATCCATCGTCAGGACAAGATGAAGATGCAGACCATGGCAATAGCTTAAATAGGGATCAATGTAGAGATAAAATAAGGGCTATAATAAACGGCTAGTTTACTAATAATATTATTTAATTAATAGGAACAAATTTTAATAATTAAATCAAGAAATAGGCTAAGGAAAAAAAAAAATCCAAAGAGTAAAAAGAATAAAACATACAAAGTCAAACCTCAAACAAGGCATGAAGTTAAAAAAAATTATATTATCAACCATAATAAACGGCTAGCTATCAAAATATTAGGTATTTAAATAATAACTTTAATTACTAGGAACCAACTCTAATAATTAAGATCAAGAAATATATTAAGCTTCAAAATAAATATAGAAAAAAATAATCGAAGTCAAACACATCAACCAAGGAGTGCAGTAAAAAATAACCAATGGAGTCAATATCCTATGGAGTCAAGACACTATAAATAATTAAAAATAAACTAAATAAAAATCAGAAATAAATAAAATTCAACCAAAACTAATCAAAGTACGAGACTAAAGAATTAAGGTCATGCAATCAAATCAAGGAGCCAAGAAAAATAAACCAAAGTCTAACCAAAAAATATAAATACTTGAAGGGTCTAAGAACAAGACAATTTCTACCGAAAAAAATCTGTTCTTAAATCATTATGGATCACAGAAGCCTGAATACAGAGCTTCAGACTTATCAAGGTCGTTCAGTAATTTTGCAGATGCTTGCTAACTTAGATATTAATAAAACTTAACTGCTCAGTGGTCATGGACCAGGGGCTATGATGTTCCTAGAACTACATATCACTTATCATTCTACCCTTTGGAATAGATACAAGGCATCAACAAAGGCAATGTAGGAGGCATAGAACAATTTTATGAAAACATTGTAATTTGTTAACTGTTTTTGTCAATGCTTTGTCTAATCACTGGGTCAAAGTCATTTTTGCACATAGAGTGGACTGCATTTTTATTTAATTAATATTCTATTGCTTGAATGACACCCATATTTGACAATGGCACAAAATGTCATAATGATGACATGTACAAATGGAAAACTGTTCAGAGGCAAATCACTAAAATCAGTAAGCAAAGGAAATATCATTGAAAGTTAGATTGTGCGCAGCCAACATATGATGACAGTACAATGGATGAAAATCATCTTACCTTCTACATTAAAATATTCTGATGGAAGCAAACCAATGAAAAAGAAGGGAAACTGATGTTTTTTTGACTGTATAGAAGTGAATCTATGTCAATAATACAATTTACATTGGATGAATGGCTTGTTACCTTTCAATGTAGAATATCTCTGACAACTCTTTCTCTGTACTGTCTTGCAAGATTCTTTGGTCCCAAAAATTTCTGAGAAGCGCAACACCACCTTTCCATCCTCCTTATAAAGTACTGGCAGCAAATTATCTGTTGTATTGTCTGTTTCTTCAACTGGTGAGGCCGATGCGGTCTGCAGAGTTTAAATATCTCAACCATTAAATATATTAACTAAGTTACACAGATAACCAAACATAAAAAATGAACAAGGAAGACAAAAAATAGATATGTGAGGGCTACTAGATTTCCAAAACCTCACTCTTAAAAGATGGAAGTGGGAATAACTTTAACCATTTGATAGTAAGAGAAGAAAGGCTGACAACTAAATATGGATATCTGAAACATCAAACTAGAGAAATTTTGGATGGTGTTGTCATTGATGTCAACCCCAGGGGCTTGACGGGGTTTGACTTTGACTGAAACACCAGTCATTGATGTCAAATCAACAATGAACACTTCTTAGAATTGTCTGGATTACATCAAGTTGAAGGCTAAACTGTTGGATGGTTGAAAACCCAGATCCTAGGGTTTGGGTTCCTTGGACTGAGGATGTACCCCAACATTGTCAAGCATTTTTGAAGGGTCAAATTATTGAGTTTAGGTTTGAAATTTATGTCATTAGATTCTCCTCAAAAAGATCTTTCCATTGGTATGTGGTACGCCACATAGGTCCTCCTAATTTGAGAGAAAACTGAGTTTTCGGTGACCCCACTTTCTGGGCTAAAACCCCAAGGGGTAGTGACTTGGCATGTTTCTATTGGTTGTAGGCATAAAAATTAAGTATGATTGGTTTCTTGTGATGTTTTAAGGGTTAACCATCTTATGGAGAAGTATCACAATTATGAGAGGGATCCTCCATCATTAAAAAATTATATTCCTTCATTAAAATGAGTAATGGCTTCCTTTTAGGGCTTAAGATTTGTTGTAAGTTAAATAAATAAGCACTCTTAAATGGTAACTTAGGGCTTAAGGCATCTTCAACATCTACCTTATAGAAGTCCCCCCTAGCACTATAAAAGACACTCATTTTCCTCACCAAACTACATCAACATAATAAATCATTCCTATGACCTTTGTGCTGAAATACTTCGACCTACCTGAGGAAGGCTAACAAATTTTAGAAGGATCTTTTTTGAAAACTCATAAAGGGAAAGGATCTTCTTTTTCATTTGGGCATTTTTCTTTGATCCATTTGGGCAAGGGTTTTCGATAAGGCTCAAAGCCTTCTTACAACTTTACAAGTCTTCGGCATTCTGAAGGGCAGCAGGTCTCACTTTGTCATATAGTCTATTGACATGAGAAAGATGGATAGCAGTGTATGACTAGTGATCAGTAAAAGTGAAAAGACATGTTGGTAGTTCTTCGTGGCATTAAAGGCGGGTCATAGGGATGCCATGAGGCACCTAAGTTTGTGCTATTATTTGATAACAGTGTCAGATGTTTGTAGCATTATAAGCAGTTTGGTACACTGTGACAAAGTGATGTGGTCGTATGCTTCATGAACAAATGATACTTATCCTTACATGAGCAGTGCAGTACAGTGATCATTGTAGGTTGATTGGTTTGGTACAGCTTGGCAACTTGGGCAGTGATTAGTGGTTGCACAGTGCAGTAGTCAGATTGAGCAGGATTTTGCAGTTTGAGCAGGATTGTACAGTGTGATCAGCAGTGCAACTGCAGAACTTGACAAAATATTCATCTTGAGCAGAGCAACATTCTCTTATCTATTATTTCCTCATATTGATTCAGAGCACAGGGGGATCCAGTGTGAAAATTGTGAAACATGGTCCACCAGCTCTTTAGGGTGGCACGGTGGTGCAAGGCAGTTGATTGGAGTCAACTTCAAGTTGTGGCCTAAGAACACTTCAAGGCGGCAAGGTGGTGCTAGGGCATGTAGTAGCATGCACAGGGCATTGTGGCATCCTTTCAATTGGGGCTGATAAGTTACAGGGCGACAAAGCATCCTTCCGACAACAGCTGGTAAACAGAGTGTTGGGGCACTCATCAGGTTGTGGTCTGACTCACAAGGTGTTGGAACATCCTTCTGGTTACAGCAGGTATTAAGATGTTGTAGCGTCCTACAGGTTGTAACCTATGCATTAGGGGTTGACACCTCCCTCAATTGTAACTGAAATCTTGATGTAATTAATTTTCTTTTGAAGAGAAAATAAGACAATTACTAAAAAGCGCTTGGTGGATTTTGACCTAGGAGGGATTTTCCACCTAAAAGTCTTGTGTTTACTATTTTATCTTTTGCATTGTTATATCATGTTGTCTATTGCATTTTATATCTGGTGAACAACAACAATAATAATAACTCAAGATTAACCAATGCTCTGAAAAAAGATTAAAAAGTGTTAATTGCTAAGAAAAACTGATTCAACCCCCCTCTCAGTATTTCCAACAAAAATGAAATTATGTTGATGTCCAATAATCACCAAAATAGATCAATGGGACTGGAAATAGCAGCAACTAAGAGTAGTAAACGACGTTGGATAGCATAGAGCATCTCTACTCTAAAAGAAAAAAGGCAAATGACATAGGAACAAATAAAACTTAAAAGTGAGGCTAAACCCAGAATGGTTAGACACTCAACAATGAAATAAAGTACAACTCCATAAAAGAGGAAAAAAAGAGCAAGTAAACTAGAGCACAAGCAGAACATTGAAGACAAAATGCTCTTTACTCGGTGTCTGAATCAGAAGGGGAGCCTGTATTCCTATCAATCTCTGTGAAGTCATCAATGCTCAACCTGGTTATGTCATCCACATAGTCTTCTATGCAAGGTTTCCTCCATTCAACCTCAGATGTTGGGGGAACTAAATCTAACAGACTCTGATATGCTTAGATTATTAGTATTCAGGATTTGGATATGCTCCCCTTGTACATTTTTCATCCATATCTGCTCTATGCTCTTAGGGTTCAGCCTTAAGGTTTTAGTTTATCATTACTTTATATTCTGCATCTTGCTTTGTACAGGAGCTGCCACTTTTGTGTTCCCACATTGCAATGGCACTATCACACCCAGCAGTTTTATTGACCTCCTTTTGTTGTCATTTGTTGAACATTAATAAAATTATCTTATCTCAACTAGACAAGGAAGAGCTAGTTGGGTTGAAAAATGGTGTCTTTTGTGCTTGCACAAAACATAATGAAGTTCACCATCACTTTATTACAGAATTGGAGACGGTCAATTTGATCAAACTTGTGCACTGCCCAACAGAAAACCAACTTGATCACATTTTCACAAAGCCACCCAGGAAGAAGAAAATTGGGAAGTTTAGAAATTTACTCAATGCAAAGACCAATTAAATGGCCATTAAGGGAGAGATGATACATTCAGCGTCTATTTATTAGACAGGAAAGAAATACCACTACATGTTCAAATATGTTAATGCACAAATAAAGCATTAAGTTGTGTGTGTGTGTGTATGTTAAAGAGTGTCAATTAACTCCGTGATAAGGGATTACAAGGGGTAGCAGGAGTTTGAAGAGGAGGGGGGTCTGTCATTGATTCTGGAGAAGAAAAAGTCGTGTTCACTTGGGGAATTGGCCATGCTACAAACAATGAAACAAAAGTACTAGCAGCTCTGCAAGGAATTCAGGTTCTCGCCACCCATTCCTTTGAACAAGTAATCATTACTTTGGTATTTTTTGTGTCCTGATATTTTATCCGATATTGCCGATAATTTATATTATGGACCCCCCACAATATATCCCTGATAATGAAAAATGTAGTGTTTCTGTGAAATAATCATTGAAAATCTTGTAACAACCCTTCCAAAAGACGAGTCTTTTCATGGTCCCCTTGAAAAACAGAAGTCACCTCATGAACACATTGAAGATCAAATGGAGTATCCACCAAAAAAGAACAAATTGTTGGACATTGGCTTCAGCGCTCCCCATGTGTTTCGTGACATGGACTAACTGCCTCTCGTGGATCCTAACTCTGGCAATTGTACCGGGGATTAATGTCTACGGGTTTTGGTCTAAAAGTAATTCTGATTCCAACAATTGGTATCAGAGTATGGTTCCTTCAGTAACAGCTTAACCGTTGGAAGGCAGATCTCAAATTACAAAGATCGGAAAATCGAAGAAAAAAGCCGCCAAGCATTCAAAGGAAGTTTCAGGTACTGTAACATCTGAAGAAAATTAGTATTGTGCACCAACTCCTGAATTTGATGAAGATAATTACTGGATATGGGAATCTAGAATGGTAGCACATCTGGAAGCTCATGATGTATGGAAATGAGCGAGATCGAATTTCAAAATGAAATGGTCAGAGTTACAAAGGAAATCAATAGTGAAAGGGAAAGGGCAAAATTTCTGGAAGAAGAATTGGAAATAGCAAAACTTCTAGAAGCAGAATTGTAAATAGCAAAAGGATGTGTCGGAAGATTCAATAAGAAGAATGAAGAATATGATCAAATCATGAGCAGTCTTAATGTACTGTTGGAAGAATCCAGAAAGGTTGAAAATCCAGAATGGAAGAATACAGAGATATAAAATCAGACACTCAAGAAAGAAGTAGATGAATAGCAACAGGAACTTGATATAGCCGCTGCAGAGATTAACAGGTTTGAAAAACAAGTACAGGAAGCAGAAATTGAAAAGAAAAACCTGGCAAGCCAATTAAAGGAATCTAGTCAGAGGCATGAAATTGAAGTTGATCAAAAGCAAAAATGACTGGATACAGCTATTGCAGAAATAGATAGGCTCAGGAAGGAAAATGTAAGCCAAAAAGAACAGATACAAGTTCTCAACAGAGAAACAGAAAACGACACTTTTCTAAAGTTCCAAATAGAAGCCAAAAGAAGAAGACAAATTTTGAAAAAACGATTTCAAGAAGACCTTGCTCAAAAGCAAGAAGAACTTAACGCAACCCTTAATGAAGTCAACAAGTTCAACGATTGGCAAAAGGAACTTTCGCAGGTTAGTGACAGGAAATATCAAGAATCGCCCCAATTGAAGATAACGCAGAAGAAGCCACTTCAAATAATGATGGCGACGCAGTCAAGGACAAAGGACAACAAAAGACTACAGCACCACCTCCGAAGAATAATAACTCATCCAGGTAAGTTCGTTCATTTAATGGTTATTGTTTTTCATGTGCTAACTTTAGACATATGGCTAAGGATTGTAAAGTTGTTGACAGGTACAATTATCAAGGACAACCGCCTCTGAATGAATCATCCAAGTACACATGTTCATTTAATGGTTATTGCTTTTTATGTACTAACTATGGACATATTGCTAGGGATAGTCAAGTATTTGGCAGGTACCATTATCATCCACAAAGCAAGTTTCCAAGATCACAAGGCAGGTTTCATGATGTGTTTGTTAGTAGAGAATTCATGCCAGATGGGTCAAGCATTGAATGTTTCAAATGCCATAACTATGGCCATATGGCTCATGATTGCAGATATCAGATGGAATCGCCTATGGACAACATTGAATGCTTCAAGTGTCACATGGCTCAAGATTGCAGGTACAAAAAGATCTTGAAAGAAGTACAAGAAGAAGATCAAGCAAACAAGAAGGTCTCAGTAGTTATTCTTTCAAGGTTCGTAAAAGCAAAAGGTCATGAGGAATTAGTAGTTGCTTTTGATAATGACACAAGTCAAGATGGCATGTTGGGTAACATACTATTTTGAACAATCTGGCTCATCAATTCCTTGATTTTTGATGAGGGGGAGTCTATATAGCAGTATGTGGCATGGACAAGATAGCAGGCTAGCAGCTTCAGGACAATAGTGTCAATTTATAACAGGTTCAGGGGGAGCAGAATAGTTAAAGGTTTACAAGTCCACAGGGATTGCCAATGTCAGAGGAAGGATTTTCTTCATGGAGAGCACAAGCAAGTTACAGGTCCACAATGGTCGTCATTGACAGATTGTTAGAAGTAGGCAGATTTTCAAGGGGAGTCACCCTTTGCCATTCATGTCAAAGGGTGAGAGAAAAACCCAAGAAGGAGATTGAAATTATGAAGAGGAGATGAAGCATGATGTCAAGGTGAGTTGTACTCGCAAAAGGAGTATGTGTTTTGTCATCAATGACAAAGGGGGAGATTGTTGGATGGTGTTTTCATAGATGTCAACCCATGGCGCTGACTGGGTTTGACTTTGACTAAAAACACTAGTTATTGATGCAAAATTGTTAATGAACGCTCCTTAGTAATTGTTGGATTACATCAAGTTGGCAACTACACTGTTGAATAGTTGAAAACCCAAGTCCTAGGCTTTGGGTTCCTTGGACTATGGAAATACCCCGAATTTGTCAAGTGTTTTTGAAGGGTCAAAACATCGAGTTTGACTTGGAGATCCATGTCATTGGATTCTCCTCGTCGAGATCTTTCGTGGTATGTGTTACACCACATAAGTCCTCCTGCTTTGACAGAAAATTGAGTTTGAAGTTGGAGAACCTAGTTTCTGGGCTAAAACCCAAGGGGTGTGACATAGAATAATTTTATTGGTTCTGGGCATCAAAAATTAAGAAAGAAGGCTTCCTCATTTTGACTTGTGGAAAACTAAGGGCTCCTCATCATAATTTGTGGAGTCAACCTCTTAGCTAGCCTAATTCCCTCATTAATCAGACAAGTAGACCTTTACTTAGGGCCTAAATTAACACATTAATGATGCTAATTAAACAAGTCAAAACATCCAATAATTTTTAAACCTCTTAAAGGCTCTCCAACGATTATGTTTTAGAAACCCCTCTTAGGTTTATAAAAGGGAGACCTCACACCTTACCTCAATCACATAAACTCAACAAACCATTCATGATCTTAGCTCTGAAATCCGGCTTATCCGAGGAAAAGTAATTCGACCTACCTGAGGCAAGGGCAGCGAAGATCTCTGAGGTAAGAACAGCTAGGGCTTTGGTTCTTTTATGTTTTACCATTGGATTTTCTTGGCGATTCGTTGGACAGACTTTTCTTGTATGTTGAAGGTGCATTGTTCTTGTCTACTAAATCATCAATCTAGTATGGAAAAGACTTCAAGAATACATTTTGTTCTCTGTGGTTCAGATATTCAAATCAAGGAAAATAGAGCGAAATTTTATGACTTAGCTTTGGCACTTTAAAGCTTGATAACACAAGTGTTAGTCTTTACAGCTCTCATAGGAAACTTGTAAGCCTTGTGAAGGCTTTAAATATGTATGTGTTTTGTGGTATCCTTTCCTTGTTTGAAAAAATATAGGGCATAGAGTTAGGTCTCTTTTTGCGGCTCTTTTAAAAGAACGCTTTTAGCCCCTTTAGGACACAAACCTGAGCTCATTGAGACCTATTTCAAGGACAAGTTTGTTGGTCAATTTAGGCACATGTCGATGATTTATTTCTTGCACTCTGATCTGGAAATGTCCTGGGACTTTTCATCCTTCTTGGGGCACAAATAATCAACACAAACCTAAGAGAAGGTGCAGACCTGTGACCTCATCTAGGGCACACACACAAAAACCTATGTACAGAAGTCTTAAAGTCTTGGTATCAAGTCAATGAGCGAATATTTGAGGAGTTATTCCTGTGACTAGGGCAATGAAGTTAAGATTGTCATTTGAACTGTGATTCTAGAACTGTATATTGACAAGACCTTGGCACTTAAGTTGTTGTTTGATTACATACCTGTTATAGTTGTAAGGTCAAGTAATTAAGCTAACAGTTGGCATCAACAAAACTAAAATAACCCAAGACAAAGGTGTGAACAGAATCCTGCAACAGAGTTTCTGACTTGGTGTTGTGAAATGACTTTGTTTCATACAAAGATTAGGTGTTGTTCTTGCCATAAGCAAACCCTATATGCATTGACCTTGTCAACAGTAAGAGTGCTTTGCATCTGACAACAGACCTCATGTATGACCTGACTTGACACAGTGATACACGTTACAGTGAAAAACCACAGTGATCCTACAATTGTCAACATATGACAGTAATTCTCACTGCAATCTTATTGTGTATAAGTTGAATCACTTCAAGAAACCCAATCATTGACTTTGAATTTTATTTTGTGCATCTTGTTGACAAACCTCTCAATGCAATTCTGAACCAAACACAGTGCCATAACACTTACCTTATGTGATCCTACAACAATGATATGTGCATCAAATTTACGGACAATAGTGCACATACACAATGAACCTATCTATCCTGCACTGATATGACCTTGACATTTGACTATACTTAACTGAGATATCATATTTGACCAAGTGTGATATATTGACATATTGACACGATGTATTGATCTTAACATTGATACATTTCAGCCTCCATTGACATTGGCATTACACATAGACCATGTTGTAAGATAGACCTTTGACATTTAGACTTCACAAGTATTTTGGGCATTGATATATTGACCTCAGGTTAGTAGCAGCATTAGTACAAGAATCTCCTAAGATTACAACAGTTAGACAGTGATAATAACATGTCCTATTCACTTGATATAATGACACATGGGACAGTGAGTTAACACTTGGATATTAATGTGATGTCCTAACTTTGACTTAACCTATCATGACTAAGCAGTATGACTAGGACTGCCATGTATAACTTGTTATAAGATTAATACACCTGGTTGAAGACAAGTGAAATGATAGTTGATCTTATTACAGTACTTCTAAGGATAACAGTGCCTTGAATGATCATTGACATAATGTCTTGTCATACAAATTCATATGACCTGCTGGCTTAATACCTAGGCATGACTTGATGAAGAATTGACACCTATATTGGATTGTATAGTGCATTGATGCACTTTTGATATCAGTGAAAACACATGTTGTATCCATTGGCATGATGGCATCTATGTGAAAATACTAGAGTTGGTTTGTGGGAGCATTATTGAACAGTGATATACGTGACTGTAGTTTGTGAAGTTACATAAATCGCTCCAGGGTATTGACTATCTTTACAGCAGTGATTACACATATGTTGGTAGTCGTCCTTGGGCCGAGCTTGAGAGAATTGTTTGTAGGTCATAGGGATGACCAGAGGCATCTTGGATTGTGTCATCATTTGATAGCAGTGACAGATGTTTGCAGCATTATGAGCTGTTAGGAACAGTGAAGTACACTGTGATGTTGGTTGACTGCTTCATGAGCATATGATGCTTATCCTTACATGTAGAAAATCTTGTAGATTCACAAGCTAATGCAGTTTGCTAAAGCAAGAGACAAGAATCTACATCTACTCGTTATAGCGAAAGCCCATAAACATCGAGCAAACAATAATCAATAGAGGAAGAGAATCAAAGGCACATAACACAATAAATATCCGGGGAAAGCCACGGCCCAAAACCCCACTATCTGTTTTGTATTAATCCGAAAAATCAAGATGAAATTACAATGCTTGTTCTCTCTAGAACAATCCCAACACTTATCAAATTCAATCTCCAACTCATAAGCAAGCTCAAGGCCAAAGCTTAGACAATTCACAAGCTCTCAAAATCTCTATTCCAATGTGTAATTACTATGAAGGATAGCTTGTATTTAAAGGGAAATAAAGCCTCTAAAACTACGCAATCCCTCAAGGATCAGTTCCTGAATGCATGCACTATCAGTGCAACTCAGAAACATCTAAAACAAATAGTACATTGTCCCTGCACTCTAGTCTCAATTGGCTCTTTCTCATAATCGACATGCATGAGTTTCTAATGAGTAAATATTCAGTTAACTACAGTAGCACTGGTGGAGTTCATTAGTGTCACCACTGCCTGTTAACTCACTATTAGTTCTCTCAATCAATATGAGAACTAATTTAACTAAACTAACTCACGAAACTGAGTCTTCTATTTTAGAACTCAAATTAACTCATACTAGACTCCTATAAAGTAGGGAGAACATACACATGAAGACAGAAAGACTTCCAACTCGAATTTCCTAAGTTAAGTAAGTTTAATAAACTTAATTTAACAATAAGTTGCTATGAGAAAAGAATTTGAATTTAATTCACAAACAAATTAAACCGGAATTTCTTCTTGCCATTTCTCAACACTCCCTCTCAACAAGAAAGGGATTATCAACTACCCTGATTCTGTCTAGGTGAAACTCGAATTTACATCTTGACAATGCCTTTGTCCAGATGTCAACATCTTGCTCCTTCGTGGGAATGTAACCTAACAACATGATCTGCCTCAATACACAATCTCTAAGATGATGATACCGAATATCAATATGCTTGGACCAATCATGAAAGATTGGATTTTCAGAGAGTTTGATAAAACTCTGATTATCACAATAAATCATTGTCGGACCACATGTTGCCTGACTTGCAACCATGTACTCTACCTCTACCGAACTGAGTGCGACTGATCTATGTTTCCTGTTGTACCAAGAAATTGTCGTTGACCTAATACTAAAGATCCTTCCTGATGTGCTCTTCCTGTCGGATGGACTCCCTGCCCAATCTGCATCGGTGAAGCCTTGAAGCTTCACTCCCTCTATCCGTCTATACCATAACCCAAACTGAGTAGTGCCTCTGAGGTATCTCAATACATGCTTTGTTGCCTTCCAATACAGCTTGGTAGCCCTAATCGTCGCTTGACTAAGCTGGTTAATTGTATAACACATATCCAGTCATGTGTTCACTGAGTACATGAGTGAACCCTCAAGTTGCCTGTAAACAGTAGCTTCCACTACTTCCCCTGAAGTAGCATCCTCCTTCCTCCAGTTACCAGCTAGAGGAGTCTCCATGGGTTTACTTCTCTCCACGCAGAATCTCTTGAATATCTTGTTGGCATACTTGCCCTAAGAAAAAAACAACTCCCCATCTCCCTGCCATACCTCCATGCCAAGAAAGTAATGCATGAGCCCTATGTCATTCATCTCAAACTCTCTTGCAAGGTCCTCCTTGCAGATTTGATGAGCTTCTCATCACCTATCAGTATAAGATCATCTACATAAAGTACAATGATCAACAGCTTACCTTCCACCACTATGTGATATAGGTTCGCATCAGCTTCACTCTTCGTGAAGCCCAACCTAGTGAAGTAGCTATCTATCCTGGTGTACCAAGCACAGGGTGCTTGCTTCAGCCCATACAATGCTCTCTTGAGTCGGCACACATGCGACTCACGATCCAAGGTTTCAAAACCTTCGGGTTTCTCTATGTACACCTCTTCCTCAATCATGCCATTGAGGAAGGCAGTCTTCACATCCATCTGATGGATCTTCCAACCCATCTGTGCTGATAGTGCCAAAATAGATCTGACTGACGAGTACCTTGCAACAGGAGCAACGGTCTCATCATAGTCAAACCCCTCTACCTGTGAAAAGCCACAGGCCACAAATCTAGCATTATGCTTCTCCACACTACCATCTATAGCTTGCTATACCTTGTAAAGCCAACAAGAGCTCAAAACTGACTTGTCCTTCAGTCTCAAGACCAAATCCCAAACACTATTTCGAACTATGGAGTCATACTCCTCCACTATTGCATCAACCCAAACCAATTGTTGCACTGCTTCTTGAAAGGAAGATGGCTCTGTCACAACACATGCACCCATGAGTGCCATGTATCCATTGTAACTCTCTGGTGACCTCCTCTGTCTACACTGAGAAGAGGGTGCTCCCATATTCTCCTGTGCATCCTCCAACAATATATCAGCCTCTCTAGTGCACTTTCTTCCCTCTCTAGAAGACTATGCCTAAGCGGATGTCTCCACTCTCTGAACCTCTGCATGTGGCTACTCCAAATCAATCTGAGGCCCCTTAACCTTAGGAGCTAAAATCTTCTCATCCGCATGTAGCTCAAGCTCCCTCTCAAGGGACACTCGTTGGCCTTCTCCTCATTGAACCTGATATCCCTGCGAATCATTGTCATCCGACTGGTAGACATGTACACCCGATAGTTGTGGGGTGTATCAGTGTACCCCACAAAGATCCCCAACTCAAACCCTCACTAACCATAAGAGTGGCCTCAAAATCCCTCATTACCATAGAACACTTCCTTCTAAGCCCACGCTACCACAGAAGTTTCCTTGAAAGTAAGTTATTTCCTTAGTTACTGCCTCGGAAACCCTTGTTGCCACAGAATAGTTGAATCTAGCCTCAAGAATTATGCTAAACAATTTCAAGAGAATGGATTGGATAAGGAGGAATACCACCGAAACCAATTAAAGAAAAGGGGTTTTAAAGACCTCCAAGATGATTAAAATGATTATCCGCTTTCCTTTTTATAGATTTCCTTTTTGGTCTTCCCTCCTAATTTTAATTCGAGGGGCTAACAAGTTTCCCTCCATTTTGCCCCAAATTTGGCTTTTATTACAAGTTTCCCTCCATTTACCCAAAATTATCTAATGTAACCCCAATAACATCAAATAATAGGTTTCTCCATTTACAAATGACTATAGTCTATGGGATTACATAGGCTACTTTGTCCTCCTTGGGCAATTTAATTAGATGAGGACATTAAATTTCCTAAGTGATTACCCTTGATATATAAGTCTTCGGATGAAGGTACTACTGAATCTGACTTCACTGTAATGTCATGAAGGTCACCTTCTTTTTCTTATCAAGAAAAGTCAAAAAAAAATCTCGGTGTTTAATATGAAGGCAACTAGTTCTTCAAACCAGGGTAAACCAAAATTTACATCAATCTTTCCCTCAAATATAGTTACGACATTGAATTAGGATATACATTCATGATCATCAATTGCTATTTGCAAGTCATTAATTGTTTCAATTTGAGTAGCCATGGTCGGTATTTTCATCATGTGAAGAAATAGAAAATTTGAATTTATATTATGCCTCCAAAATTGCTCAAGTTGGCCTCCTCTTGTTCAAGTCAGCTAGGCCTCTTGGAGCACCCATTCAACCCCCTCTAGAAGACTATAAATAAGAGACCTCTCCTTCTCATGAAAAATGACTTGTGTCTTGATTATCTTTGTTCCAATGAAGGAAGAAGAAGAAAGGGGGGCCAAAATTTCAGAAGGAAGGAGCGGCTTGGCAGCTCTTGTTTCTGGTTAGATTTTATCTCGATGTCTTGTTTCTGGATGTATTGATGAACTTTGAACTCTCTCTCTCTCATAAAGAAAGATTTATGGGTTTCCACTTGCAGGTTTCGTTGTCGCCTCGGGCCTAATTTCTGTCTCTTGTCTCATTGTCTCATGGTTATCTTCTATTGTTTTCTCATGTTTATTGGTTGAAATTTTCTTCTGTATAATTGCTTAAGGATATTGGATATTATATATGTAATTGATGCTAATTGATCATTGGAAGTAGTTATCTATTGAAGAAAATTGTTCTAGCTTGTTTTCCCTAGATATATCAACATGGTATCAGACCTCAGGAAGATCAAAGAGTAGTCTAGGAAAGATACAAATTCGTGGACAAGGAGACCCTTTCTGCCTCTCACTCTATCTCTCATTGCAAAATCAAGCATAGATCTGAATTTTGAGAAGAGGCCGAATTTTTGTGACCAAAATTCTGTGTAAGAAGGCCTAAAATTTCTTGGTTCATTGCTAGATTAAGATCAATGTCTGTGGTACCAATGCTAGTTAATTCAAGTTTCAAGACCTGTATTGATAATGAGTTCTCCCTGTGGCCCGCAATTATCTCTGTGATCAATGTCCAGTAATTCGAGTAGATCAAATTTCCTCAGCCACTATTTCTTTGTGGACATGCGAGTTACTGTGGCACCCATCCGGATCACTTCTTGATTATATAAAGACCTCCACTCTTCCTCCTTGGCATAAAATTTGATCACACAGACAAGTCATATATGTTCTCTTATGCAAAGGTCTACAAGGAAGTTTGCAAGGGCTAAACAGTGGTGAAGTCTTCAATTAAAGTCTGTGAAAGCATGATCCGAGTTCAATATAATCTGAAGTATTATGATCCGAGTTTTGTGATCCATGATTCTGTTGACAAGTCACAGAAGTTCTATGAGGTCTGAGTTACCTCAATTTGATGACCCTTGGGTGAACGTGATTTGGGTTGTAATCTGAGCATCTGTGTAGTAATCCAAGCTACCTCTATGGCATCCAAAGACAAAGTGTTGAAGTCATCTTATGGAGTTGTTCTGAAGGCATCTTGTGAAGAAATCTTGAAGACCTTTTGGGCTATTCTTGGAGCACCCTTGAAGAGTAATTGAAGACCTGTTTGGAAAGGACTTATTCTGCACCTTTGAAACTACTATATTGCCTCACTGAAAGCTTGTTAAGGCTGATCTAAGCCTTCGTTGGAGCAAACTTAAGAAAACTATTGAAAACATTTTGGAGACATTACTGAAGTCTTGTTTGAGCAGCTTGTGAAGTACATATTGTGCAGATCCAGAAGTCATCATTGAAAATTTGGTTTTGTGCAGTTGTTGGAGCAGACATAAGAAACCCTTGTTGAAGCAGTAATTTATGAAGAAGCAGTATTGTTGAAGTCCCCGTGGAGTAACCTTTGAAGAAGATTGATTGTGCAGACATGAAGAGTTTTGGAGACACCTTTGGAGCAGCATTGTTGAAGCCCTGAGGAGGACTTGTTGAAGAAGCCTTGGAAGACTTGAAGTAGAGCTAAAACTAGCTTGAAGAATTGAAGCAGAGGGTTGGAGCCCTAGAGGATTCGAGTCCTCACAAAAGGTTGGAGCCTTGTGGAAAATTAGGTTGGAGCGTGAATTATTGGAAAGGATTGGAGTCTTCAAGAAGACCAAGTTGAAGCTTCGATTTATAGTACAGGTTGGAGCCTGGTTTGATTGAAGATTGGAGTCTTCAACTAATTGGAGCCCTGAAGAAATTATAAGTCTTATTGTATAAATTAACTGATGTAAAAAATGGATTGGATTCCTCCCCATTATTGTTAATAAAGCTATTCTTTTTGTTGCTCATTTTGTGTTCTGATAAAAATTGAAGAAGGAAATACTGATTCACCACCTCCCTCAACCTCTCAGTATTTCCAACAAAACATGTAATTCTTGATAAGACCTCACCAGTGAGTATATTAAGGCAAAGACAGCAAAACGACAATAAAAAAATAACACAATTAAAATTAATAAATACACTACCTCTGTATTAATATCAACATTGTCAATCTCATTTGTTGCTTTGGTTGGTGAAATTTCTCTTTCCATGATAGATGGAATACATTCTTCTGCACAAACAGCCATGCATCCCAGTCAAGGCAAATGCAAAACTCATGAGTCTACACACATTCAATGCAATAAAAATTAAATAAAGTATGTCATCCGTAAGAGACCTTGGATAATAACCATAGGAAAACAAAAAATTGCTACATAGACATCCAATGGATCGAACAAAGTTACACAGAAATAAGCACAAATTAATATAATGGCACAAAGGTGTAAAAAATACTTTCAAGGAAAAATGGCTTTGAAGTTTTGCATGTTTTGCAGATGCACCATTTATAAACAATACAAGAAAATATGTGTCATCTATAAACCCAACCATACATACATACACATATGATACAACTAAGGTAGATTCTACTGGATGGCCATCTTACAGGTAATATATACAAGCTCACTTGGTTAATTTGCTAAACACTTCCCACAGCAACAGAAAGGTCGTCAACTTTCAACACACCACTTAATTCCCAGCATGCCAGCACAATCAGTCAGGACTAGGACTTCTTTGGCAGCTTCTATGAATCATAGATATTGTCACTTATTTTTATGTTTTCTTCTATATTTAGCTTTATCGAAGAATTCATACTCTGCAGCATGACTTACTGGTGTTCATTTAGTACGGCTGATCAGATAGTCGTAAGACCTTAAAAGCAATGGAATAAGCTGTTTCATATTCAAATACTATATAGAACACTTCAGTTAAGAAGTAGGCTACATTCAGTATTGTTAGCCACAATAGTGATTGAATATTATTATACTTCCATGTCACTTTCTCCCTGAAGATGAATAGGTGTTTTTCATGAAAGATAAGTAGAATCACCCCTTGCAACACTAACCAATTTCGGATCATGCTTCACATAGGAACCTTACTAACCTCATGTTCTTGATGGCTGTCATCCTAAGTGATCCCAGCAAAAAAACACTGTTCCCTAAAGTCTCTGAAAACCTTACCACTTAATGCAATGCATTTATTAGTATCATTGTCATACTAAATTGCTAATTGTTGATGATTTGGAGATATGTTTGGATAGGTAAGGGTTACTTCGTACCATATAGGATATTGGCTAGCTAGACTTTGGGACTGAAGAATGGAGCTCAATCCAGTAGATTCTACTCCAGATCCATACGAGGGGCAAAATACCAGGGCTTCTCCAAAAACATGGTGTGAGATCCCACTTTCATCCCTAGGTGAAGGTGTTTTTAGTTCACTGGGGTCATCTCAGGGCTTGGATGAAAAGGTGGCTAGAGAGTTTTGAGGTTCCACATTCTGGTAGATAGGATAATACCCTAGTGAGACTAATGCAGAGCTAACAAGTAACTCAAAATTGTTATTGGCAAGGGCTTCAGTGGGCCAGGTGGGTTGGCAT
Organism: Pinus taeda; assembly: GCA_000404065.3. NCBI lineage: Eukaryota > Viridiplantae > Streptophyta > Pinopsida > Pinales > Pinaceae > Pinus > Pinus taeda. Next base: position 299,048 of record APFE030714450.1, read on the forward strand.
AGTATAAAGTCAAGATCAAGTGTGTCTGACCAAGCCTTGAGTCCGCAACTCTTTGGATCGATGGCTGATTCAAGGGGTGTTTGACCTTAAGTGTCGAAACTTGTTGTGGGTGTAGATGATCAGGATTAGGGATTTTGTCTAATGTTTCTTTGGAGTGTTGTGGGGCATTTTTATTATAGAATGTGATCTCCTCTAAAAGAAACATAGGCAGACATGCAGTGAGTAAATCATCCATTGGTTGCAGTGTTTTGCCCTTTGAAAGTCACATAGTTAGTGAACTCAGTGGCTGTGGTAATGATAATTGTAGAACATCAACTGAGCTCGTCCAATAAAGTTCCTCAACTAATAATTAGTAATCGTTTTTCTTGCAAGGAATAGGTGAGGTTTCTCCAAGTTTTGTTCAAGGTGGCGTTCTCTCAAAACCCCCCATCCCCTTCACATTCTAACAGTTGTGGATAATGTAGCGTCTGCAATTTAGCAGAGAACCAATGGGTCTCTTTTGAAAATGGGTTTAGGGAATCTGAAGCAATTATATTTGAAGCTAATTTCAAGAATGTAATGTTCCTAACTAGGATGAACCAGTGTTTCACGAACCGGCCGGGTCAGCACCAACCCGGCCGAGTTGGTCCGGGTCAATAGCCTGGGTAATGAAACGGCCCTCAACCCGGTTCGGACGGCCGAGTCAGCAATGAACCAGTGTTTCACGAACCGGCCGGGTCAGCACCAACCCGGCCGAGTTGGTCCGGGTCAATAGCCTGGGTAATGAAACGGCCCTCAACCCGGTTCGGACGGCCGAGTCAGCAATGACTCGGCTGAGTCATTGTTGACTCGGCCGAAACGGACCAAGTCCCACATGAAACGGTCGGGTATCATGATTGGCAACCTCACTGTAGTATCGTTTTCTGTCTTCCCGTGGCATTGTCTTCTATACAACTGCAACATACCTTGGCTGTAGTTTTCAGGGTCACCAAATAAGTGATCCTTAATTTATTTGTAAAATGTGCATCAAATATGCATTAATTATCGATTATTGGATTTTTTTTCATGTCTCTGTAATGTTTTTAATCTATTTTGATAGGGAATCAGAAAAAAATAATGAGAATGAAATTATGGAAGATCATTTTATGGATGATGCAAGCACTGAAGATGATAGTCCCGTTGAGGACACAGTCTCAGAAAGTGATGGTCTACCCTTGGAGGTTTGAGAGAGTTTTTCGATGTTGGAATCTTCTAGTCAATTATGTTTTTAGATTTGATAACCTGATGGGTTAACTTTTTGATTGCAGGACCGGTATGAGGTTGCCAATCATGATACCCTAGGAGAATTTTTTTCTTCTAACTATTCAGCTTGCCAGTCAGCAGCCCCATGATATTGACCCCATGCTGTGTGTTTGGAAACATGAATGAAAATCTTTAAAATTATGTTTAAAATCTTCAAAATTATGTTTTTTATAAAAAAACTAAATATTTAATGTATTTTTTACAATGACCGAGTCATTGAAAACGAGCCGGCCGAGTCATTACCGTTTCGGAGTCGGAGTCGAAATCATTGCTCGGCCGAGTCGGAGTCGGAGTCGGAGTTTTAAAACATTGGGATGAACAGTGATATATAAAGAAAATAAACAACCAACACCCGGAAATGAGAAACAATCAGCAAATACCCATATAAATACTGCAAATAAGAATCATCTGAGCCATATGATTAATTCTTTCCAGAGCAAGTACAATGGTGATGGAATGGTGCCCCTGGACTTGTCTCAATGGACAAGCGTGACAAAACCCAGGTGAGTAAACAACAGCCCAAGTGCCACACAACTGCTGCTCCAAAGATGAATTGCGCTGCCTGCTAGAAAGGATATGCCGGAAACTCCACCTCCCGTGCTCAGAAAATGTTGAAACTTTAGCTCTTGGGTCCTCAACCAAAACCCACCAAAACCCAGAAAGGGTTTTGCGCAGTTCAGACCCCCAGAATTCGACCCCCCAAGTACCACGTCCTCCTCTTCATGCATGGAAGTACGCTTGTCTATATCTGGCTGGAAAGGCCATCCAAATCACCCCCAAACACTGAGATGCTTCCCTCTAAGGCTTTCCCCACTTCTCCCGGCTATCCCCAACTCTATAGCTTCTTCCTCCAACTCCCACATGTGCCCAATGATGGCCTCTGCGCAGTCCTCAGTGACTATAAATCGAGCTGCCCAAATGTAGCAAACTCCCAGTCCAAAACTCTCCCCAAAGGTTGATCCTCCTCTAAAACTCCATCTCCCAAACTTTCCCAGCAAATGCTACCCAGATGAACATCCAAGCAACCTCTGTGTGTTCCCCTCCTGCGTGCTCTAGAAGTACGCACTGACTGGATCAAAGGTTGAGTGATATAGCTGTAAAACTCCTCCGACTCTCCTCCAAGGTAGTAAGAATTGCCTTCCTAGGGTGGCACTCGAGGTCCCCTATAGAAAGGTTGAGTCTCCCGCCTGGAAAACTCAATGCTAAACAATTGGTAACTCGACTAAGCAATTCGAGCAACACAAATGAGTTCGATAGACAAATGATGCCTTGGGTTGGGGAGTTCCTACTCCTTATAACTTCATAGCCCTTCCTTCCCCATGTGGGCCCCTCTCTCTAGTCATTTGATTTCCCCTCCAAGGGAATTCGAATTACCAAAGAGTCCAAGTGTGTTTTTCCCCTGGGTGGCCCCCACCTTCCACTAGCAATGTAATTCAGCCCCCCTTTTCTCCTAAGTTCCTAAGTCAAAAATATATGGGCTCCACCTTTACCAAAAATTATTCAAAATTATTGGAGACTAAACCTGTTACAAATATTTTTAGGAAGGGACATTATAGTCCTCCCCTCCCAAATGTTGCTTGCCCTCAAGCAACTTCAATGTTAGATGCTCCAAAATGTGTCCACCCTCCCATGTGGCATCTTCATCCGGCAGGTTCTTCCATCGCACCAAAAACTCCTTGATGGTCCTGCTCCTTAGCTTCCTCTCCCAAGACTCCAAGATGTCCTCTAGTTCCAAAACCAAATGTCCCTCATCATCCAATGGGGGTAACTCTATAGTTGTTATCACCTGTTGTCCCAACACCTTTTTGAGGGATGAGACATGGAAGATTTTGTGAATCCTGCTCCCCTAAGAAAGCTCCAGCTCGTAGGCCACCTCTCCAACTCGTCTGACTACCTTATATGGCCCATAGAAACACGGTTGTAGCTTCTTGACCGCTTTTTGCTTCAAGGCAATGTTGCACGAAGCGGGGACAAAATGGGGATGTTTATGGGAAGCAGGGACCCAGAAGCGTCATTTTCCAAAAATCTAGGAAGCAAAGCGTCTGCTATATATATATATAATATATATATATATATTGCATTTATACTCAAAACAAACATCCCAAATACCAAATTACTTGTAGAAGACATGAAAACATGCATATTTTTGCATAAATCAAGATAGGTATAACATCCTTTGTACATTAATGATTAATTATTCGAGCATCAACCATTTAGATGCATCAACCATCTAGAATCTTGATTCTTCTCCTCTTGTCTAGCCTTTGCCCCTACCTCGATTGTCTAGGGATATTAGTCAACATTGCCCAATTTTGATCCAACTACCTAATCCAAGACTTAAAATATGACAAAAAAAGCTTAACATGCTTGTTCGATGATTTTGACTTGATTGAAAGGTAATTTTTTGCTAAGGGCATGACAAAGGAGTTCAACAATTAACACCACCAACACTAGGGTACATATAGGGCTTAGTGTTCTTTATTAAATGCTAATCGCATACCTTCATACTTGATCTAATCTAATGTAATGACACAATCCCATTGATCCTGAATTCCTGAAAACTATTAAGTCTACTGAATTTTGAATAGGAAATGAAATTCTATTTTCTCCATATGAAGTCCAATAAGGCTGGAACCACTCTCAAACATCTTGATTCATTTCATGGTAATGTTAAAAATTTAAGTAAAAAGATGAAAATGAAAAATAAAGGAGAATGACACTTTTACTTTAAGAATTTAACATTACCATGAGGGAGTAGACGCTTCCTGAAAAACCAAAACGCAGTTCGAGCAGACGCTTCTTGAAATTTCCAAGAAGCACCGAAACGCGTTTCGGTTTTTCCGAAGCGCTTTTCGGGAGGCGCTTCCCCCACGCATCCGTACGAACCGCATTTCAGGGGTTAGATCCCGGTGGGGGGAACGTTTCGTGCAACATTGCTTCAAGGTAGACTAACTATATGGTTGTAGCCGAAGAATCAAGATACACCAAGTCCCCCTCCTCAAAATGTCTCTCAATCTGGTGCATGTCAACGTACATCTTCTATTTATTTTGTGTTGTCACTAAGTTGTCCTTGAGAGCCTTAAGAATGTCTTGGCTCTCCAAGATCTAATCTTTGGCTTTTGGAGCCCAGCTGTCTCTAAAAACAATGTCAGCAAAAGACAATGCATCATAACCATACAAGGCATGGAAAGGGTTCATACCGATAGACATGTGATGGGTGGTGTTGTAGCAGTATTCTATCATGAACCCAAGTACAACCATCGAATCCAAGCCCTCAGTTGCCCAGGCACGTAGTTCCTAAGGTACCCCTCCAACCACTGATTAACTCACTCGATCTAGCAATCTATCTAGGGGTGATAGCTCGTGCTAGGGGTGAGCTCAGTACCAACCAATCAGAAGAGCTCCTACCAGAATTCTCTCATGAACCTGTTGTCTTGGTCACTCACTATGTTCTTAGGAAGCCCGTGCAACTGGAACACTTCTCTATAGAACATCTCTGCAACCTGTAAAGTTGAATACCAGGTCGGGATGGCAAAGAAATGGGCATACTTTGTCAATCGATCAACTCCCACATAGTGCAATCCTTAACATGCACTGTGGGGAGCCCAGTGATGAATTCCATGTAGATACTCCCCCACTTCCCCTCAGGAATGGGAAGCAGCTGCAATAACCCGGCGATGTGGATCAGCTCCCCTTTATTTCTTTGGCATGCCTCACTCTATACATGCCTCAACACATCCCCCTTGAGGCCCTTCCATGTGAAATGCTCCCTGACTACCATGTATGTTTTTTTGAACCCCCGATGCCTTGACAATGGCAAGTCATGTGTTGCTTGGAGCACTCTCTCACTCAACTACAAGCTGGGTACCAGAAATATGTGTCCTTTATAATAGATGACTTTGTCCATCACCCGGTAGCACTCATCTGTGTGTGCCCCCTCCAAAATCTCGCATGCCTGCCTGTCTTTGGAATACTCTACCAACAACTAGGTCTTTCCAGTCATGGAAAATGCTCATGAGGAAGAGGCTTGCAGGTCTCCTGGACAGGGCATCAGCCACTACATTGTGTTTCCCCCGCACATAATCTATGTCAAAATCATAGGCTTGCACGTTGCTAACCCATCTCTGTTGTCTATCATTGAGACCCTGCTACCCCGTGAAGTGGTGAAGACTGTTGTGATAGGTCTTCACTCTAAATCGGTTACCCACCAGATACTATCGAAATTTGGCCAAGGCATGCATAATGGCCAACATCTCCTTGTCATATATAGAATATGACTTCTCATGGTGTAGGAGCTTCCGGCTCTCAAAAGGAATGGGGTGACCCTCTTGGGATAAAACTGCTCTGATCCCCTCCCTTGATGCATCACACTCCACAGTGAAGAGCTGGGAGAAGTCTGGAAGTGCCAATACTGGACAACTGCTCAACACCTCATTGATGCCAAGGCCCCTTTCTTAGTCAAATCCATGAGAAGAGTCGCTAACTGTAAAAATCCCTTTACAAACTTTTGGAAATACGTGTAAATGCCCAAGAACCGTCACAGCGTTGTCACATCTCTGGGTACTAGCCAGTCCCGAATACCCCATATTTTCTCCTCATGTGCCTTCAATCCATTTGCGCCAATAATGTGCACCAGGTAGAGCATCTCAGTCAGGCCGAACTCACATTTGCATAGTTTGGCGTAAAATTGTTGTTCTTTCAGAATGCGCAGTACCTCCTCCAAGTGTTGGAGGTGCTCCTCCCAAGTCCTGTTGTATATCAATATGTCATCGAAGAACACCTAAACAAACTTCCTCAACTGCCTCCGGAATACATGGTTCATACATGATTGGAAGGTGGTTGGTGTGTTGGTCAAGGCAAAGGGCATGACCAAAAACTCAAAGTGCCCATAATGACATAGGAAAGTCATCTTGGGAATGTCTTGATCCCTCATCCTAATCTGATGCTACCCTAAACGCAGATCTATCTTAGAGAAGTACTTGGCTCCTATAAGCTCATCCATCAACTCATCAATGCAGGGTATGGGGTACCAGTTCTTCAATGTCTTCCTGTTGAGCGCCCAGTAATTGATGCACTTGCACAAGGTTCCACCTTTCTTCTTCACCAGCACTACTGAAGAAGCAAAGGGACTGGAACTCAGCCTGATGTGGCCTAATGCCAACAACTCTTTGATGACCTACTCAATCTCGTCCTTATAGGCCTTGGGGTGCCTATAAGGGGTCGTAATCACTACCTGCACACACGGCTCCAACTCGATGATGTGCTTGAATCCCCTGTCTAGTGGTTGCCCTAGTGGAATGTCCCCAAATACCACTAAGTATCTATGTAATAGTGCCTGTATATCCAGGGGTGGTGACTGGGCCTGTCCCCCAGCCTCTGAGATCCTTAGCTTTACTGCCCATGATATGTCTTCATGCCACAAATCTACCTCCATCCTATGCACTGAGACTGTTTGTGGTGGGTACGAATGCATGCCTTTGAGGACCACTAGCTTGCCATCTAGCCCGGTGAACTCCATCTTCAACTTCTTCCAATCAGTGATAACTCGTCCAAGGGAGTATAGCCACTAGACACCCATCACTATGTTGGTGTCTGGCACATCTACCACAAAGAAATGGTTGGTCATTGAGTAGTTCCCCATGGTCACGGTCAAGGTGGGAACGTACCGAGTGCATTACATAGTCCGATCACCCGGCACCAGAACTAGAAAGCCCTCAAACTCTGACGTGGTGATGCCCCTCCTCTGAACCAACTGGGCATCAAGGAAGTTGTGGGTAGCCCCATTGTCAACTAAGACTAAAACACGTTTCCCATGTATGGTACCTCGAATCCTCAATGTCAGAAATTTGGGGACCCTACATAAATGATCCAGGTGGCTCTAGACACATGCAAAAGTCCAAGAGGACTCAGAAAACCCAGGTGAGTAAACAACAGACCAAGTGTTGCATAAACGCTCCTCCAAAGATGAACTGTGCTGCCCAGAAACTGCATTGTCGGTTGGAAAGGATGTGCTAGAAACTCCACCTCTCATGCTCAGAAAATGCTACAACTTCAACTACCAGGTCCTCAACCAAAACCAAGAAAGGGTTTTGCCTAGTTCAGACCCCCAGAATTTGACCCCTCAAATACCACGTCCTCCTCCTCATGCTAGGAAGTACAGCCTGTATTCAGTTGGCTGGAAAGGCCCTCCAAATCACCCCAAATGTTGAGATGCTTCCCTCTAAGGCTTTCCCCACTTCTCCCGGCTATCTCCAGCTCTATAGCTTCTTCCTCTAACTCCCATGTGCGCCCAGTGATGGCCTCTGCAACATCCTCAGTGACTATAAATCGAGTTGCCCAAATGTAGCGATCTACTGATCCAAAACTCTCCCCAAATGTTGATACTCCTCTAGAACTTCAACTCCCAAACCTTCATGACAAATGCTACGCAGATGAATCTCCAAGCAACCTTTGTGTGTTCCCCTCTTGCGTGCTCTAGAAGTACGAACTGACTGGATCGAAGGTTGAGTGATATAGCTGTAAAACTCCTCCGACTCTCCTCCAAGGTAGTAAGAATTGCCTTCCTAGGTTGGCACTCGAGGTCCCCCGAAGAAAGGTTGAGTCTCCCACCTGGAAAACTCGATGCTAAATAGCTAGTAACTCGGCTAAGCAGCTCGAGATAAATGAGTTCGATAGACAAATGATGCCTTGGGTTGGGGAGTTCCTCCTCCTCATAACTTCGTGGGCCTTCCTTCCTCCCCATGAATATATCAGCAACTTGTTCCTTGGAGGGAACATACTCCAATTTGACCTTTTGTTCCAACACTTGTTCCTGAAAAAAATGATACTTGATTGGTATGTGCTTGGTCTTTGAATGCATGACTGGGTTCTTTGAAATGTTGATTGCACTTGTATTATCACATAAGACGGAGATAGGTGGAGTACAAGTGATTTGAAAATCCTGCAAAGTTTGCATCATCCAAAGGAGTTGTGTGCAACAAGATGCAGCAGCCACATATTATGCTTCAGCTATAGATAAAGCAATCGAACTCTGGTTTTTTTTGAACCAAGATACTAATTTGAAACCCATAAAGAATGCACCACCACTAGTGCTTTTTCTGTCATCCACGCTTCCAGCCCAATCTGCATCTATATAAGCATGAAGAGTGAGATCTGTACCTCTAGGATACCATAGACCCAAGTGACATCCTTGTAATTTTTTACGTAGTGTCCCTTTTACTAAAATTCCTTTAGACAAATCCATTCAAGTTATTAAGGGGGTTGTTGATCCTAAAATAGTGAAGCTTCCTTAGATATGTTTGTGTTCCACAATTTTCGGTTTCCAAGGAAATTATTATGAGCAAATATCTAGAGTTGCAATGGGATCACCACTCTCACCAAATGTTCCCAACTTGTATATGGAGTACTTTGAGAAGAAAGCCCTTGAATCCTACCCTTTAAAACCAGCGTGGTGGAAGCGATTTGTTGATGACACTAACGTAAAATGGACACATAGTAAAGCAGAACTTGATAAGTTTTTCAATCACCTTAATTCTATCTCCTCTAAAACTAAGATTACTATGCAATTGGGGGAAAGAAAAAGAATACCATTCCTAGACATTCTGATTACCAAGAAGGAGGATGGTACATTGGGGCATCAAGTCTTTAGAAAGAAAACTCACATAGAGAGTCACCTCCATGTTGATTCATATCATCATCCTTCTTAGAAGTTTGGTGTCCTCAATACACTTGTTGTCTGGGCCTTTAGAATATTTGACACAGAGCATCTGGATGAAGAGAATAAACACTTGACTATTGTTTTCAAGAATATAGGATACAAGGAACAAGACTTTAGGAAGTGCTAATTTTAGATAACAATGGTATGTTCTATGCTTAAGAGCAATTTACTTCAATTTTCCTTATTAGCCCAATATCAATTTCTAGATTAGCAATCACATTAACATAACAGTAAATGCAGATAGAACATAAATAAAAAGCAAAAGACAAGCCAAGACAAGAGGACACAATCTTTGGCGGATGTCAGGGAAAAACCCCAATGTGGGGAAACCCTTTGATCAAGTCTTCTTATTATTCTTCAAAAGTTCAGTAGAGAGAGAGAGTACAATATACAAAATTCACTTGCCCAATTATAGTCAAATCTGTCCAGTCAAACCATAGTCAACAGGATGACCTAACCAGAAAGTCAACGATGGTCAACTTAACAGAAATCTTCCTCCAAATCAGCTCGGTCAAGCCCAATCAACTCGGCCTCCAAGGATAGTCTAAATCAGCCCAAAACAGTGCCAAAAATATCAATCAAACTTGGTCGATGCAGAGTCAAACCTACGTTCAACGCTAGTCAAACAGCTCAGAATGCCTCGATTTCTGTGCCCATAAATGCGCCCTACCCAAACAGAGTTTCTCCAAGGAAAATCACAGTCGAACAAGATCAATTGTTGCCCGATCAATGCTAGTCGACCCTTTTGCAATTCGTTCAACACATAAAACAAAAAATTTCAGACTTGTCCTTCACATGTGTGGAAGAGAGAGGTTGCCCAGAAATCCATACACCCAATCAGATGAGGAGAGAGAGAGATATGTGAGTGATGAGTGATGTCCAAATGAGGTAGATGCACCTTCTATTTATGTACAACGTTGAGGATGAAAAGACATGTCTTTTGGACTTCTGAGCCTACATTAGTTTGTTGGCAGACCTTGACAATTTGTCCATAAAAGAAATAAATTCATGATTCCATTTGTACATGTCAGAATCAGATGATCTTTAGATCAATCCTACACCTCTCGGGAAGTGAAATCCAATAAAAATATCAATTCCATCACATGGGCTGTCTAAGGTGGAGTTTGGCCCTAGTTGCCAAATTTAACGAAAGGCTATAAGAAGAGCTGAAGGAAAGATTAACTCCCAAGGCCCTCACATGCATTGTGGTAAAGTCTACCTCCCTTGCATTCAGGGGGTTATTAATAATATTGCAAGCATTTTGGATAACAAGGACACATCCACTCATTTCACAACAACGGGAACAATCAAGCAAAGAATGAGATCTGTGAAAGACAATATTGAGCAATATCAGCTTAAAGGAGTCTACAAAATTGATTGTTCTTGTGGCAAGAGTTATATTGGAGAAATAAGACATTCCCTAAAAAGAAGACAGAAGGATCCCAAAGTACATTAAAAAATGAAAGATCATGCACTTTAGCCCTTGTTGAACACTCATCAAGAACTAAGTGTCATGTCTGCTTAAAAGATGCTAAGATCATTGCTAGAGAAGACCACTATCAAAAGAGAAAAACCAGGGAGGCTCTTGAGATAATGAAATATCCGCATAATCTCAACAAGGATGGTGGCATTGAGATCAGTGGTAATTGGCTTCCTTTAATCAAACAAATTGGTTCTACCAACTCTTCTCAGGTATAGCATCTCAGATACAAATCTTTATCCCTAACTTGAAGTCATTTGAAATTTTTCTACTTATAATAACATTAAGATTAACATATAATATTAACAATTAAAATAATATTAAAATTAACATATAATATTTACATTAAAAAACTTATAAACATAATATAATATAAAATTAACATACGATATTAACATACACAATAACTCGTCAAGTCCCACTAGCACAACTAGTTGAGGATGGGCCTCGTTAGCAAGGCGACCTAAGATCAAACCTCACGGAGGTTGTTGCGCCCGTGCTAGGGGGAGGAGACACGCTAAAATCTAGTCAACTTAGGTCTGGTGTGGCCCAGGCCGGATGCAATCCCTAGGTGATTTTGACAGCTTAGATGCCCCTAGGTCGTGGTTTCTCAAGCCAATGATCCCAGTCAGGTTTCTAACCTAAGGAAACTAAGGGAAAGAATCGATCTTCCAGCTAGGGGCGATATCTCAAGGTCCCACTATCGGAATCTCGTGAAATTTGGAGGGCTTCTTGAGGACACATCAGTGCAGTTTTGGACCAAAAATCGAAGTGTTTTGATGGCTAGATTGTGAGATAATTGATGCCCTATGTGACCTATGTAGGCTAGGCCTAGAAAAGAGGGGAGGTTGAAACAAATAAGCTTTGAGTTGATAACCTATGGAGAGCCACTGTCTAATCCTTTTGGGGACGTTGGAGTCAAGTAGAATTATGACTATGGACTTTGGATTTTCTATGACAAGGAGGTCTCGAAGACAACTTCGTTTATCATTAGAGCAGCAGCGAAAGCAGCTTCAAGAGCTTTATACTTCATTTTGCAAAATAGATGGCTTATCAAGATGAATTTCAATTATGAAGCATAGCTAAGAACATTCACTCGTAATACATGGCCCATACATGAAGAATCACTATCTAGAAACAAAAATTCCACAACTTCACATAAATGCATGTAGTAAATTAGCCCTAGTATAGCGAAATCCCAGCAACAATGTATGTGACAAAATAGAAAGAAAGAATAGCATTAAATTACACTTACATGCATTAAGAGTATATCCAACCATCAAAACTTTGCTAATCAAGAAGCTCCAAGATGAGAAAATGATCCAAACATCAAAATTCATTCCATGCTCCAAAAATTTGTCCTCCAAGAAGGATAGCGAAGTTCTCTAAAGAGATACGAGTCCGATCCAAGTGATGATGCTAAAATGAATTCACATCGCTTGTATTTATACACTTAAAATGACTTCAATTTAGCTAATTAGGCCTACATTAGCCCCTAGAATAAAATAATGTGCAAAACAACTAACTTTTGGTGACAAGCCCATCAAACTAGCCCATAAACAAAAGAATAAGCCTCTCAAGAGGTCAAATAATCAATAATGCATGTCGTTGGGCCTCCTAAGAAGCCTGATGAAGTCCATAAGTGCCATAATGATGAATAGGATCCCAAAAGTAATGAACAAGGGGTTGGCCCCTTGTTCTCTAAATAATAAACTTGTGTTGCTCCCAATGGATGTGGGGACACACAATTAACTTCATGGGACTCCAAATAGATCAAAGATGCCTATAGACTAAGTTGCAAGAAATGTCGAAACGTTTCAAAGTTTCCGAAATGGGTACGTTTAGAAACTTCCCCTGCCCCAAAAATGGAAACGTCGGCCGAATCGTCATATATGTATATATATATAAAATATATATAAATAAATAAGTGAATAACACTTCATCTTGCAAGAAAAAAGGGAATAAGACCCATAGATGACAATTTAAAAGGAAAAACAAGTCTATATTAACTCTAGTAGATGATTACACGATGTTAAAGTTTCAACTGAGTTTCACCCAAGTTTTGGAGTTTCGGGTACGGGTACAGCCTGAAACACCGAGTTCTTTGAAGTTTCGTGTAAACATAGCCTATAGGCCATATGTAAGGGGCTCAGATGATGGTGTAAGTGATGCCACACCAGCATACAAGTCCTGGCTCATCTGCCAAGTGCATGGTACAACTGTGGGGCTAGCTGGGCATGGTGAACTAGGTGCATCTTCCTCGTCCAATAGGTGAATCTCGAGCAATCTCTGAACATGTCTAGGGATCCATGGAGTGTTGTCTACTGTTGTGGAGGCCCATGGCTTTCAACACACCCTATATGTGTTATTGTAGCCCTTTAGAGGGTTAGGACCTCGTATAAGTAGACCAAACCCAAAATGGAGACCATCTGCAATCATGCACAAGATCCAATGCGTCCCCTAGCCTTCCAGTACAACAAGTTATTTAAGGAAATCAAGTTAAAGAGCTTACAAACCATGGACAACAAGTGGGCACTTGATAATGGCATGCCCTTCCATAGTGGGCTTTGGCATGTGCTAATGTCTCCAAGCTCCAAATGGGGTTAACCAAGTATCCTATTAAATCGTTTCTACTTTTAAAGGGGATAGTATGTCCAACGTACATCCTTCAAAGGGTGGTGGCATGTGATAAAGAGATGAATGGAGTAGGAAGTGAAAGGGGCGGCCCTGGGCCACATGCTGGGGTACAAGGGTAGCTAATAAAAGAGAATCCCACACTTGGGTATATAATGTATAGGAGGGAACAATCATGGTACATGAGGTGCCCCATCCTTGATTTTTCCACCCTTCTTTATATGCCTTTTATGATTTTTCTTTGATTAATTGCTCAGGGCTCAAAGGATAAGAGCACGATGTTTAAGGTATAGCAGTGGATACCCCTTTTAAGGTAGGGTGGTTCATTGCCCACCAGGGATTGGAACAATCATGGGTTCCAGAATGATAACGGAAACTCATCTAGGGCCTATAAGAACGGGGGTGATGGCCATGGGTATGGGGTAGAGCTCATGCATTTGGCTTTTTCCCACGTGCTAAATGTGTTTGTTTGGGCCATCTTTTGCATTTTGTTGTACATTTTCTTGTTGAATGTGGCCAATTATGCTTCTACCTCTCTTTTCAGCTACATCAACCTCTGAGGCATCATTCCAGGCCCGACCCAAGGTGTGCGTAAGGGGAGGGGAAGGCTAACCCTATGTGGACCCAGATGGGAGAAATGATGAATGGGGTTATAATAAGTGTAAGGGGAGTGATATATGTAGATGAGGGAGTGGGACCACGCAACCAAAATCAGGGTTTCCCATGTAGTACCATCCTTGAAGCCCAAAGGTTAGTATAAGAGATCCCACTAGACTAGGTTCCAAGGTTAACATCCAAAAGAGGTCTGAGGAACAAGAGCACAGACCTATCCCACTCTTTCCGCCGAATACCCCCATTACTCTATGCCCAAAAGTGTCCAAGATAAGAAAACTACAACACTCAATTACCAAATGACAACGCATACCTTTAGGTTCAAGAGGCCCACCTTCAAACATACAATCATGACAAATGGGTGAGGGACCACATGGTTGGCTCAAATGGCAGATAAATGGCACAACGAGCTGGTTGGTGGCTTGATCCAAGTGGATGTTGGTGGCCACCCACCTATCCCATTTGGACCCCCCACAACTGTCTCTTTCAGTTTTTCAGTTTCCTTAATTATAACCAGTTTACTATTTTTAGCAGTTTTTTGGGTCCTAAACTTCCGGAGCCGTTTTGAGGCCCTAAACGACGTTTTTTGGGAAATCTACCGCCAGCGATTTTTCTGCCTAAAAATTGTCTTTTTCGTCATAGTCCTCGGAGAGATCTTTCGAACGGGCTATCATGCGCGTCAAACGGAGATAATACGACCAATTCACGACCCCGGGAAGTTGATGTACCAACTTACCCAAAAACGAGGCCCAAATTTGGTGTTTCATCTTCTAGGGTTAGGTTTTGGAATGTGAAGGGTTTTCCATTGTTTCTCAACAATAAATAGGCCTTCGAGCCTCATTGTAACTCAGTTCAGAACAGTTCAGAGGCATGTAGCCACACATCTCTTCTCAGAGATAAGCTACCATCGCCCTAGCTGGTTTATTTCTATTTCCGGTTGTAAGCATATTTCAGTGTTTTCCATTAATGAAATGAAGTATTATTTCTGTTGCATCTTTGTGTATATGGTTATCTCTGTATTTTATTGCGTTCCTGTTTAAATTTGGATCATGGCTGCAAAGGGTTGTTGGTTGCGGACTAATTCATTCACAAGCGGACACGTGGGGTATCACCAAAGCCCTCACCATAAGACGAGGTAGATTGTTGCTCATGATTGGGGCTAGCCATGGAGTGATAGGCGCTGGCACTGTTGAGTCGCTTTGGCAAGATTGGCCTAGCCTCGAACATTGCATAGATCATGGTCGAGAGTTATGGGAGAGGAGGTTTTTATACGAGCATGCTACGCAATTAGTGATGAACAGAGTGTCACTATGTCAACAAGATAGGTTCCTTCTACGACGGGCAAGGGATTCTGGCATAACAGGGTTGAGCAGTTCAGCTACCCGTAGAGGTGAGTTGGTTTCTACAGGGGAGGGTCATTCAGATATTCCATTTGGTTTTAGTGGTTGGTTGACGGTGTGGGGAACTTCACCGATGTGGTAGGCTGATCGACAAGGAGAGGATCACGGTAGGCTAAGGTAGACGAGGGTTCAATTCCACCAGGACTGGATTGCATCTTTAGGAGTTACTCTTGTAGTGCATGAGATGGACTACTCAGTAGGGGAATTTCATGGGGAGTTGGGCAGAGTCCTACATTATCATGATGCTTTACTTATTGCTAGTATGCAAAGGGCTTCTAGTACCTATATCTAGTTGGATAGTGAGTGGAGTAAGGTGTGATTTACATTGATTAGGATGGCTTGGGATCGTGGTATTGAGGGATTCCTTCATGTCGGGACAGTGTTGAGATTGGGGATGACTCAATGGTACATTTGGGACCCTGGTATTATTGGTGGTTACAGTGGTGATCAACAGTGAGAGAGGGCACTTGTTCAGGCATTGCTCGAGGGCAAGCAATTTTTGGTGGGGAGGATTGTAATGTCCCTTCCTAAATTATTTTGGAATAGGATTTATTTCTGCATTTTGGGGGCCAATTTTGGTGAAGACAGGGCCCATTTGATTTTTGATAGAAGACTTAGGAGTTAGAGGCAAGTTAAGTTTATATTATTTTGTTTTGTTAATGATATGTGGGGACCACGCACATAAGAAAAACACACTCCCTAAGCCAATGATTCAAAATGCATGAGAGGGAAGAAAAGGCAGGAAGAAAGGCTCCACGAAAGTTATAAAAGGAAAGCAACACACTTCATTTGCCATTCTTGGCTTATCAAATTTGATTATGTTGCTTTAGCTACTTAGCAGGGTCACTTATTGTTTAGCAAGAGTTTTCCAAGCAGAGAACTCACCCTTTCTTCGCGAGACTTCGAGTGCCATCCTGGAGAGGTTCATCCATTATCATCCGGAGGAGATTTGTTGAAAGATTTCCAGCATTTGTATTCAGTTCACCCAAGCAGTGCGTATTTCTGGAGGACACAGTAGTGGATCTAGTGTGACCATTGCAGCATTCTTCTGGAGGGCTATTGCCGAGAGAAATTATGAGGAGAAGACTCGATAAATTTATTGGCCATTGGGTGAGTATGAGGGCTCGAAATGGCAGCAATATTCAAGAATGATTTTGCAGACTTTGTGGCCAGCACAGAAGAGAGAAACTTGGCATACATGGGAGATAAAGTTTCAGCGATTAGGGGTATTGCTTGCCAGGAGAAATAAGGGAAGTATTGGTGGAGCTAATTGCTACATTTCACGACTGCCTAAGGAGGATTTTGTTGGTGTATTGGTAGGCAGTGTACTTCAGCAAATTTGGAGGGTGTGGGGCCTTTTGCGGGTTGATTTTGGAAGGTCAAAACCAGGCCAAACCATTTTTGGGTTTTTCTGGGTTTTTTACAAGGACCACAAATATAAATTTGCAAAAATTTTTTAGAACAATAGGTGTGGATTTCAGTCGTATCTTTGTAGCAGACAATGTAGAATCGTTGGAGACTGTAGAGTCCTTTTTGGGGGTCGATTTTGGAAGTTCAAAACCAGACCAAATCATTTCTGGGTTTTTCTAGGTTTTTGACAAGGACCTCAAATATAAATTTGCAGAATTTTCTGAGCACTAGACAGTGCATATTTGCTAGGGCAACGCAGAGCAGCAATTGGACAGTTTATGGGTTATCATTGCTTCACCTGGGCATTGCTCTGCTTGCAAAAGGCAATCCCAGGAGTATTCCTTCCATATATTTGCACTCTTGCACCAGTTATAATAAAATGGCTCAGCTGCTTCCATATTTTTGATTGTTCTAGGTGTTCACTAAATTGTTTAAAAATAAATTGTGGTGTAAATTTGCTATTTGCTTGCATATCACTGTTTTTCCTATTTTGGAACATTACACCAACCAAGAAATTAACAATTATAGAAGATAAGGTTATTTATCCTAAAGGGGAATGCAAAATATGTCCCAAAAGCGAACAGCGGTACCTTGTATGAATTAAGAGAATGGTGTGAGATAAACTCTAGTCCTTCATCTTCCAAGCCTTCTTAGATCAATTCCCTCAACCTTGTAGTAACTTTGAGTCATTCTACAAATTGCCTTTGAATAAATTTTATCAACCAAACAAGAGAATAGAATTCACGTGTAAACCCTTTTGTCTCATGTAAAAATCAACATTATATTAAATAGCTCAACAAGTTCACAAAGTTTTGCCAAGGAGGAGAAGGTCTATATTTATATAGATGAGGCTCTTTAAAACTTTCTCATTGGTCTCCCACAAAATAAGTAACTATCCATCCACAAAATGCTTGGAGGCTAAGTTAAAAAAATTAATATTTGAAATTTAAATTGACTAAACCCCAAAAGGAGGCAAAATGCTTATGGATGAGGCCAAGTGGGGCATTTTTGACTATAAATGACCAAATGTTCCACTTGTAACTACATGGTTGGCTCGCTTTTAGAATCATCTCATGTTAAAATTGGCAACTAGGGCCAAACTCCATGTGGATCATCTTATTAATGGCAGTTGATATTTTTCTTGGATCCCTCTCATCGAGAGGTGTAGGACTGATCTAAAGATCATCCGATTCCGATAAGTATTCATGTAGATATGTATTTATTAGTGTTATGGGACAATTCGTCAAGGTCGGCCAGCAACCAAATAAACACCACTTGTGCTCAACGTTTTAGTATAAATAGAGGTGGCCTTCAAGTCATTTCAACACACACTTGGGATCTCTTCCTCTCTACTTGTCTTTGGCTTTTAGTAGGAGAGACCCTAAGGGATAACACTGCCCTAATCTAGAGGGAGTGCCCTAGGCTCTACGCTACCCTAATCTAGAGGGAGTGCCCTAGGCTCTACGCTACCCTAATGAAGAAGCCCAAGAAGCAAGAGGAAAGGGAGATCTAGCACGGTGAAGGAAGCCCTAACGCTGCCCTATGGAGAAGCCCTAACGCTGCCCTATGGAGAAGCCCTAAACGCTGCCCTATGAAGAAGCATTAATACGCAGCCATGGAAATGAAGGTAGAAACCCTAGCCGCAGGTCTAAGGAGAAGAGATGCCCTAAACCTAGTTGCTACGCTGCCTAATGGAGATGGCACCTAAACGTTGTCCTAGAAGAAGTGCTCTACACATGGAATGCCCTTGTTGTCATGAAAGGAAAAGCCCTTATCCTATATGCAGTCATGAGAGGAATACCATTGTTGTCATGGAAGGAATGCTCTCACATGTAAACGCTGAGATAAAGAAGCCACATCTTCAGCTATCCTTAACGCTGTTCTAAATAAGGATGCTCTATCTGTTGTTTGGATTGAATCACAGTCATGAATGAAAGATCCAAGTCTTATGATGAATGTTGTAACAATATAGACAGCATAGTATATGACAGCAAGATGTATGGTGCAGTAATGTTGCAGCAGTGTGGACAGCAAGATGTATGGTGCAGCAATGCTGCAGCAGTATGGACAGCAAGATGTATGGTGCAGAAATGGTGCAGATGTATGGACAGCAAGATTTATGTTGCAGCAATGGTGCAGCAGTATGGACAACAAGATTTATGGACAGAAAGATGTATGGTGCAGCAATGGTGCAAATGTATGGACAGCAAGATGTATGGTGCAGCAATGGTGCAGCAATATGGACAGAAAGATGTATGGTGCAGCAGTGGGACAGCAATGCTACATTGTGCTGCAATGATACAACAATGGGACAGCAAAGGCAACTTGGTGCAGTATGGTGCAGCATATGGTACAGCAATGGAATAGCAATGGTCAATGGCATATAGTGCACAATGGGACAGCAATGGTACAATGGTACATGGGACAACTAGTATTTAGTGCAACAAATTCATGGTGTTGTTATGGTATGGAAAAGCACAACGGGACACCCATGACATTGTGCAGCAGTGGCACAATGGAACATTCATGACATGGTGCAGCAGCAGCAGCACGAGACATCCATGACATTGTGCAGCAGTGGCACAATGGGGCAGTCATGACATAGTGCAGCAGCGGCACAACCAGACAGCCATGACATTGTGCAGAAGCGGCACAATGGGACAGCAAGCATGTGCAGCATGGTGCAGCACGATGAGGTGCAGCATGACGACGAGATGTAGCACAATGATAGGTGAAGGAGTCACCTTGGAGAATCAGTTGAAGCAGTATGTCTTCTGATCTCATGTATCGTCTTGTTAGAGATAATCTATGCTCTTATCTAGCTAAGTCAAAATGTTGACCTCTGTTGTAGATGTAATATCTCTCTCTGTGCTGAACTATTGAAGAACATATAAGAAGAATTGATCAAGGGTTTCCCCACATTAAGGTTTGTCCTTGACAGTAATGCGGTGGAGCGCCCCCTCCCCCCCCCCCCATCCCCTCCCAATCCGCGCTCGGGGTAGCAGTCCGGAGCCGCTCCCGAATCCCCCCCCCCCAGGTCGTCCTACTCCCATCCACACTCTAGCCGGAGCGAACGGAGCACCGTCCGAAATCCCCCCCCCCCCCCCACCCCTGCTCCAATCCGCTCGAGTGGGAGCGAGTCGAGAGCGCGCTCCCTAAAAAGAAATTCGCTCCCTGCCTTTCCGGAAGCATTTTACCTTTTCTGCAAAAAAAAAAAAAAAATTGTAGTAATGTTTGAAATGCAATTTTTTTTTAAAGAAGCAAATAATTTTTGAGTGGGGCAGCTTAATGATCAAATCTATGGCCCTAGTATTGATATGCTATTCATGGTAATGTTAAATTCTTAAAGTAAAAGGTTGAAAATGAAGATTAAGGAGACTGTCACTTTTACTTAAATTTTTAACATTACCATGAAATGACTCGGGATGTTTGAGAGTGGTTCCAACCTCATTGGACTTCATATGGAGAAAGTAGAATTTTAGATTTCATTCAAAATCCAGCAGACTTATCAATTTTTCAATTTTTCAGGATTTCAAGGTTGGGGGATTGCAAAGTTTCCATTGAATTTTGTCATGTATTAGGGTATGGAACTCGTATTTAATCAAGAACACCAATCCCTCTATGTACCTTGATGTTAGTGACATTGGTTATCGAACTCCTCTATCATGACCCTCCTAAAAATGTACGCATCACTCAAACAAAATCTTGACTTGACATGCTATGCTTTTTCTATCTTATGTTAATGCTTAGAGGGTGATATTAATGACAAAGATCCCTATACAGATAGGGAGATAATGACAAAGATACCTCTGGATATTAATGCTTAGAGGGTGATATTAATGACAAAGACCCTGATTTTCCAACAAGACTAAAAAATTAGACATTTCTCGTGGTGGCAAGATGCCCAAGCATAAGAAATAGATAATCGATTTACTCGTCTTTTCTAGTTTCTAGTAGTTTTTATAACTATTGACTCTTTCGTAAGTTTGAAGTTGGCAATTATAACTCATTAATAGTGAATTATGGATATGATGCTTCATGAAAGTTGAAAGTTGTTTCATTTCATTTCATTTTATAACATTTCATTTCATGTTAGATATTATTTGTTGT